>JAZGTI010012859.1:0-15347 GCA_036877585.1 Botia kubotai
TTTCAGATTTATACTGTATGCCAGTTTCAGAACACTTTAAGGCTACACAGAAAGTCTCAATACAACCAAGTGTAACTAATTTAAAAGTACAAGCTTATGGAAGGGAGAACACATTGACACTGAAAATTCAGGAAGGGACTCAGCCAGGGATGAAAGCGCTCTCTTTTGACACCTCTGTTCTAACGCCCACCACAAATCTGGACTCTGAGAATGGGTGCTACAGATTGAGTGCTGTCACAGTGTTCAAATGCCAGATCAGAGCCCTGCTTACTAAACGGAATTATACAAAAACAACACTGTCGAATCTAGATATGAATAATCCACTTACAATGGCAGAACCACTGTTAACTTTATAATTCATTTCAATATCAAATAAAATGCTATTTTATCCCATAGCTGTTGGCCTCCAAACCTTTAATTGGCTGCTAAAAAGCCACAACATCAGACTCTTTTGTATATTATGCATAATGTGAGGACTGACCTAATTAGCTGATTATTTTCAATTCATTTGTACTGAGGCCAGATCTGAGACAGCGGGAAAAACATACAGTATATAAAACAGCATTACTGATCAACAAACTTGGCCAGGCTGAACAGAATAGCCCAGATCTGTTTTTTTCTTTGGCATCTTCCCCTTTTGCGTTCTCTAACATTTAATGGAATGTCTTATGTTATAGATCATGTTATATAAATTGAATATTTGACAGCTTGTTTTTCTATATCCATTTTCATTTGGATTCTATGCCGTGATACTCTATTCTGTTTATACTGTGAGTCAATCCTGAGTCACGGCCGTCTGAGTTCAAAGAAGAGCAATATTCCAACTGCTGAAACACCCACTCTGAAATATACAAACACACACATGCAGAGAAGAGAACACAAACATACTGCTCAAACTCCCACTCTATAAACTCCATGTCTCCATTGTTTCTCTCCAAACTTTTCTTAACACAAGCAATCTGCCATCGTTTAAAGCGGTGGTATCCGCAAATGCGATCATTTGGGAATTGATGGCCGCAGACGTCAAATAAAGTTGTGCAGTGACATGTTATTATGGAACTTGTCACTTTCAAGTAGATTTCCTCATAAAAGGCCTTAATGCCAAATAAAAGCATTATAAATACACAATGTCATTAATATTAAATCTCTTAAAGTTTTTACCCTAATCATCTACAACCACAACAACCGTGACAGAGAAAACAAAAAAACATTAGAACAAATTCACTGTTTACTTTGCTGCATTAGCTAACCCCACCCACTGTGAAATTCTATTGGTCGAAAATTGTGCTTCATTAAACGTGAATTAAGTTCAGATTGGCTGTGATTCTGTCACGTCAAGAAGCAGTATCACATTTAGGGTGGACAGTCAATTTGCTTCTCGCTGGAAACTTGTCACAACTTGTTATAACGCAATGGACCAACCTCTTATACAAACACGCAAATTCGACACAGACCGCATTCCTCATCTGTCACAGATGAGTTAATTTTTCAAGCAAATTGCCAACTTCATCCAAAAAAAAAATCACATCTCAAATCTATTTTAGAACTTCGCAAATATTAAAAACAGCGACAGGCGTACATCCTGACTGTGTTATGACAAGCCTGAACTGATCTTAGCTCTTCAGAACTTAAAGCTACAGACTCTTTCTTTGGGTTTCTCCTGTAACTAAAGTGTAATTAATGCAGGGCAGTGTGCTTTACAGTGGGCCTTGTCTTCATCACATACACACTCCTGAAGGACTGTCGTTACCTTGTTAACAAGAAAGGGGTCTTGTCCTAGCAGAAATGTCCTACTTTCCACAGCAGGAGCAGCACCACATTAACCTTTAAAGTTACATTTAGCAGAAATCCTGGAATTACAATCCAGGCACTTTGCGACCATGACTTTAAATGCCCAGAACGTCTCAGACAGTGGATTTTAAACGAATGTACATGCTTTTCAGATTAGTCTCCTGACTATTTAAAAGGCCTTTAATAATTTAGTGTGGGTGTTCACCCTAATGCTTCAGTAAATAGGATTCCACAGCGAACAAAGTGATTTCTGTGTAAGATTATGATGTCGACATCCATTTCCTTGACATAACGTGTCATAATTTCTATAGAATCAATGTTTAATGTTTATGGGCTTTTAGTATAGAGAAAGGCAGGAATGTAAAGGGAGAACGAGAAAAAAGAGAAGGGAAACTGAATCGGGAAACAATGTCTGATTTAAGCATCTGGGAAGCATGAAGCATGGTGATCATGTGCAATCGACCGTGTCACAGCTTCAATATAAAGACCTGTGTTAACAGAGGTAACTTTAAACCATAAAGAGACAGCATTATAATCCAGTGCTGTAAAAAATGTGTTCCATAGGCTTTACATTAGAACATTCCTGTAAAATCCAGTTTAAGCTGGTCACTGTGCTTTAGAAAACTGTGTCTGATTTTAAGCAAGTCTAAGGTGGCGATTAGCTGATGCCAGCTGGTAGAACATATTGGACCAGTAACCAACCAGCTACCAGCAGGTCATATCAGCTTAAGGTGGTCAAGCTGGTTTTGAAAGATATATTGTCACCGCTATCAGGAAATGCTCTCAGAACGTTGGCTAATCTTCTCTGACAGTTCTGTCAAAGGTATCAAAAACATTCTTGCAGTAACATTAGTAGAATATTTCTTTAATGTTACATATCATATATTATAAAAATTTTATTCTTAAGTAGTTAGTGGAACGTTTTATGAGAATTCAAATTTATGAGAATTACAGAATTAAAAAAGAACTGTTATACAAAAGCAATAACGTTAATACAACATCTAACAAACCGAGCGTTTTGAATGTTCCAAAAACATAAAAAAACTCAAAATAACCTTTTTAACATATTTAATTACTTAATGGAAACATTACGGTAACGTTCTTACAATCTAGAATTGTTAGCTGAGTACATGACTAGGTTGAACCAGCTAGAAACCAACTACTACATTCCAAGACAAAACTACCATCATAAGCTGTATGTTCCAATATGGACAAGATCCAAAGCCCTGAAAGGTGAACCACAAAAATCATAGAAAACCACAGAACGCCGATCAAAAATCTGCATGTCTAGACTTCAAACCCACTATTCTCAAGCGATATTACTGGATTGGAATATTACATTGTAGGACAGAATATAACATCCACAGAGACTAAAGGAAATGGTTTTGTCACTTTACTCCCACAGCGTTTCAACCGTAAAGGCCCGAGTCCCCAGAGTGAAAGAGGACATGTGTGGGCAGATGGATGCCTGTCCTAGCTTACATAAACTCAGAAGCAGCGTTCTGGTGTGAAGAGGGACGCACATGGAGCGCGCTGCATTGATTCCTGCACGACCAGGTCACAGCAACGAAGGATCAAACGCTTCAGAACAGAGAGTTCAGCACGGGTGGTTACCTAACCACAGCAAGCATCTACTTTCACCCAGACCTGTCTGCACTGCATAACATGGCATGTAGTTTCTTTTCAGATAGATGTTTAAAGGAGAAAAACACACCGGCCGGTACTTTAAAGCACCATGACCGGCCTTAAGGTCGGTATGTTGGTAACAATCTGTTCTAGAGTAAACAAACTCTATCGAGAAATGTACTGCTTTAAACTCACACGTAAATGTACAGAAACAGTGTTTATTGTGTTAAATGTATTTTTGATATTATTAAGAAATATTTCCATCTGCTGGGAATTTGGGGAAACTGAAAAAAATCAAAAGAAGTTACCAGGGAAAACGTTAAAACACACAAGCCTTAAATAAATGCATATACTGTGTCGCCTGTTTATGCTAATTATACACGTTTGCTTCTTAATTGCAATTTTCAAGGAAGCAGGTTGGACTGCAATTGTACCTCGCTTTCAATACGCTCGTCAGCAAAACAATCAAATTGGAAGATGCATCAATGAAACCTCATCTACATCATTTGATAGGCTTGCGCCTTGCATCATTTGATAACTTCCTTTCTGAAATGCCTCAAGTCTTTAAGTGTGCTGCAGTAATGCGGTGTGAGATGGAGAGCCGGGCCGGATGTGGCTGCAGAGGATGGATGGAGTCAGCGAGGCAGTGAGGGGTGGCGAGACTGAGGCATTTAAGGCAGAGATTCATCTGTGCTGCTGGATGCCCCAGGATTGAAATGGAAGTTAAATGTAATTGTTTTCTAGCTGCATTGATCCCTTTGTTTTCAGTTGGCTGCCTAGCTGTGGGAGGACAGCAAAAAAGACAAACAAAGAAAGAGAGGAACAGAATGAGAGAGAGGGAGAGAGGAGGGTCTGAGATAGAGTTAGAAAGTACACAGTTAACGGGAGCATTCTCAGAACGTTGGCTAATGTTCTATAAAAGTTCCCTCAAAGTTATCAAAAAGCGTTCTTGTAGTAAAGTTAGTAGAATAACTCACGGTATATATCTTATCTATCAAAATTATTAACACTGAACTGTTTTATCACTTAATGAAAATAATTGACAAACTTGAACTGTATTTTTTAAATAGTTACAAATGCCAATACGCAAGAAACAGCATGTTGAAGAGCGTTGGAATATTGGATACGCTTCAATTAACGCTGTCTATATCTGAGCTTACTTTTTAAATTTTAAATGCTGTCATACATCACCTTTTAATTGGCTGTTTGTTTCAAAGTATGCCTATCTTCATACAGAAAAGCAGGGCTTCCAGACGGCACAAAAATACAGCCATAGACAAAATCAAAAATACAGTCCAAATGTCCAATGAACAATCAGATTTTCCCCAATGCAAAAAGCACTCATGCTGCTCTCATAGACTCAGTGAAGCAAAGCATCCGGGCGGGGACCCAATAATGCGTTTGTCCAATAAACATTAATCTTTCCACAATTAAAATCAACAGTACAGGTATTTTCTATAGACTCCTGGCTTCAATGGGACTCTGTGGAATCCTGCACACAGATTAATGAAGATTAAAACAAAAAATATGTTTGCGTAAGAGCAGTGGGATAATATTTACATTTTTATTTGGTAAATATTGAACAAGGAACTATACAGAGATAAATAACATTAGCACACTGTTGATGAACATTTTCAGGGACAAAATTAGCAGTCCTGCAAAGCAATTTCCACTAGCACAGACTCAGGTGATACGGATGGTGTATGCGGGGGACCCATGAGGCTCCTCCCCCCTCGTGTGTAAAGTGCTCTAATTTCTCCACTTAACACGGATAATGAGGACAGTTTTCCTAAAGCAGAGCCGCATCCAACACATCACATCCATCTCACAGAGCTCTAACTGCACCTGGGTGCATGTGCAAACACACTCTCACACGCATTCATTGTGATTAAAACATTCCGCTGCAGTTTCTAATCTATGATTTAAAACAAATACCCAGATGCTAATACTATACCTGCACACTAGGCATACTGCTGTACAAGGCTAAGTAGTCTACACACCACCCAGCTAACAATTTTGTTGCTTCCCTAACATTTCCAGTAGTAACACAAATGTTAAAAACGTTATTTTAATGTTCTAGGAGCAATGTTATTGCTTGTTATAAGTACAATATTCAAACGTTTCACTAACAATTTAGGAATAACGTTTTTGTTATATGCTATATGCGTTATACCATTGTTACTGCAGGAATGTTATTGAATAATTTACAAGAACTTTTAGAGAACATTAACCAATGTTCTAAAAACATTACCTGTAGGCTAGCTGCCTCGTCAGCTGAATTTTGTGAATGATTTGGAATGCTATAATACTATGCTCGATACTATTTTATACTGAATAAAATATACAATCAATTTATAATCAACTACTCTGTTAACCCGGCCGCCAAGGCTTGTCGCAATGTATCATGGGATTTGCTTTCTCAAAGATAAATAGACACAAATTCTATCTAGAATTTGAGGCAAATGAGGCATTATAGAAGGAATTATCCTACCAAACTTTTAGATCTACCTTTGCATCAGAAGCGTGTATGTCTCTGATGCTTTAAAATGCTATTCATGTCACTGGGTTTTGTAAGTGTCCTGCTACTCACCAAAACCGGTGAGATTCTCCACCCTTTCAGGCAAACCTGAAAGTCACTCCTCATTCTTGAGCAACAACATCAGAGCAAATCACAGAGGAATGACACAGACAAGAACTCTATGTATGAGCTGTAGCGTGTCAAAGGAAATGGGTCTGTGACTACCTCAGAGCGATGGGTCTACCCTGTTCGTTATTAAATGATGCATGTGCCCCAACAATATCTGTCTGTGTATGTGTGCGTATATGTGTGTCTTTGTCTGCAGGCAAGATGCAACAAAAGGTAAACCAAAGGGAAGGAGGGAATTCTGAGGCCTACAGAATAAGTTACAAATCAAACAGAATATCGAATGTTGGCATTGTAGTTCCTGGAACATCCAACAACGCACTGTTCAATAAAGCATGCGCTTCTACAGAGGAAGTGAAAGCGGACATGGACATCTCTGCCTTGTTCCTGTCAGCTGTAAACAGGAAAGCCCATGCAGGGTGTTCTATAGAGCGTACCTAATGCCACTCTGGCTGCTGAAGCATCATAGTTAATCCAGAAGGATACCCAGGACAGGATGGTGATCAGGATGGAGGGCATGTAGGTCTGTAAGATGAAGTAACCGATGTTTCTCTTTAGCTTGAAGCTCAAAGACAGTCGAGGATAGGCACCTGTCACAGGAACACAAGAGAAAGAGAAGGAAGAGAAAGGAGAAGAGGAAAGCGAGTGAAAGTGGAGAGGGTGAGACAGGAGAGAGAAGATGGATGTTTATTTCGAAGCACCGGGAGAGACTTTTTTACATTTTACATCAATAGCGTTGGCAGCGCAGATAGCTTTTGTTGCCATGGCAACAGGCAAGCGTGGACAAAAAATGGGATTGTTTGTAGTTTAGCCTTGAGCAGAAACACTGTAATGAACGAGGACAAAAGTAAATCAAAAGGTAAACAGACATTAAATGTTAAATTGACACGAAGATACATACGTGTAACATGCACGACTACATTTTTAATTTTTCGAAAGAATTTGTGAGTGCTACTTGTTTGTGTGAAACTCACAATTAAGGTGCTAGGGCAGGTGGTTCTGGCTGGTTGCCAGGGTACAGATATGCGTTTGCTAGGATGTTCAGAGTGTTTTTAGCAAATCGCTATGCAGTTGTTAAGGTGTTCTAAATGGTTGTTAGAGGGTTGTTTACTGACCTAAATCAGAAGAGCCCAAACCCCTTCTATAAAATTTTGGTTCCCTGATATGACTCAGATTCTTCCTTCAATGTAAGCTTAAGGGATTTTTGACTCATTTTCTGGTCTGCCAGGCCGATTTTTTAAAGTCTGACCACTTAGAAATTTAATACGTGAACATTTCGAGGTATCATTCATTTCTGTAGAACAAAAAAGGGCATAGAAATGATGGCTTTACACTCAGAGCAAGACTTTTGTATAAAACTATAAGTATGAAGAAAAGAGACAGAAACAAAAGATTTTAGAAGGTATGTAGAGAATGTAGAGAACTGAACTATATTACATTTAATGTACGGCAATGAAAAGCAAGGGTGTTGTCTTAACACTGCTGCGCAACGCTGCCTAACGGTTCTGCCATGATGCAAAAATACATTGATCTGACACTGAACCATGCAGCCTTTGTGAAGATAAATCTCTGCTTAGTTATTTATGGAGGTGAAAAAATACCACTAACAAGCATTCAGCCTAGATAGACACACACACACCCAACCTATGAATAAATCACACATCCTACACACATATAACACAACCTACAGATGCACATTATGTAACCTGTACACAAATCGCACAAATCTATAAAAACGTGCTATGTAACCTACGTGATGAACTTACGCAACCTACACATACTTCAGACTAATTACTTATACACCTCACACAACCCACACAGAGTACATAACAAAATACACACATTAGCGAGTCACCAACATATATGCTATATGGTACAAACTTCACACAGACTCAAACACACACACACACGCACACACGTCTTTTAATATACATGAATGATACACACATCACAGACGTGAGGCGAATTCCTTCTTTAGAAAATAACTCATCATGGCATTAGCAAGACAGTCTTAGCCTTAGACAGCATGCCCACAAACTGCCCACAGTCTATTCACTGTCCATCTGATGCGTATTGCGCACAAAACTGGAAAGTACTTTCTCGATCTGGCAAGCTTGAATCTAATTGGCTGAATTCCAATAATAAGGGTGACAGGGTGTTTCAGCAGTCCGTCGGTAAATGAAGCTGTGTTTACAAGCTATGTACCAGGTTTTTACCACAATCACTTTTGAGGATGATTTAATCACTGGATTTGCCAAAATCTGTGAGATTTCTAGTAGGGCATTCAATCCATTTTTTGAGGCACGGTAACTAAATATCCATGGGAAAAACTGTAGGTCTAACTACATGGGTACCCAGCTAAAAATTTTAGGTTGTAAGAATGTTCTCGTAACGTTTCCTTTAAGTAACAAATAGGTTAAAAATATTACTTTCAAAGTTCAAGGAATGTTCAAAACATCCAGTTTTTTAGACATTGTATGAATGTGATTCCTTGGTTATATGAACGTCATTCACAAACTTTTTAAGTGTAACATTTTTAAAGCATTACACCTAACAACTTCAGAATAACATTTTTGATATGTGATATATAATGTTGAAAACATTCTACTAACGTAATTAAAAGACATTAACAGAACTTTCAGAGTGTTAGTCAACGTTCTCAAAACATTCCCTGTGACTGTGTAGCCACATCCTCAAACATAAGCCTGCTATTCCTATGATCTTTCACTATGTGCAGAAGATTCTTTCCATGTGTCATTAATTCAGGATGGGGAAAAATCATACAGCGCTGCCTCTATGAATTCCTCAGTTTTAGAAGAGAATAATTTATGCAGTGGGTCTTCTACCTCATGAATATGTGATGTTTGTATCAAGTGCCTCTTTTTTTCCTCTCTGACTCCATCTCTCACTTTCTCTCCTCCTCTATCTCTGTTCTTCTCTTTAGAAGCTTGAGGAAATAGATAGATAATTGCTCCAGCATTATTACTGGTCTGTTCTATCATCAGAAGATGCATCTGATGCACGGACTCCAATTAGGCAGCTTTTCAAATAAGCGTGTCACTTTGACTCTCTCTGCACTGGCAGAAAACAGAACAGCCAGAGGAACTTCACAAAAACAGTTCATCATATTTCTGTGCTGTCAAGTCACTTTTAAAAACCACAGTCAACTGTTTGAAATGTCCTTTATGAGGACCTGTAGCTCTAACTGCTTGATTAGAACGTTATTATAGCATACGTTGTACATTTTTTTGTGTATTGTATTAATATTAAAACCATACCATACATTTAACTTTGTTTGTTTGTTTGTTTGTTGGGGAAACACTGTTCTAGACTAATGAGAGATTTTGTGCTGCTAGACTCTAACCTTTATGTCACAGTGGACAGTTAATTTGACATATAATCCATTAATATAATCTTTAAAGAAATGAAGGTAAACAGATTTGGCTTGATGTCTGTGATGAAGGACATACAAGAATTTTTAATAAAGCTCATATAATATTAAAAATACATATTAGACTTAATAGAAATTAAAAATTAGGGTGGTAGAGGAAAGCTGGAACAGTTATCAGAGGGGTGTCACAAATATCTGCTTAAATTTTCAGAGTTCCACAGAGATCAACAAAAACTGTCACTGTTTGAAAAACAGCTGCTTGGAAATTATTTAAAATTCCCATGACGTAAATAATTAAAATTTTTTCATTTGGGGGTCAAATGTGCCTTTAAATAAAAAGGGAAAATGTCAAGCAATCAATTATTTCTTCACAGTATTTAATTTCAAAAAGAATAAAGAAACAGGCACAGAATAAACTGAATTTAAGTAAATGCTAGATTTGGGAAGCTCTGCACACTGTGCACCACAGGGAAAGTCTGTTCTTCAAAAACTATTTAAAGGAAAATGCTTTCATTCAGTGATGCATGACCTCAAACTAAAGTCTCATATTACGTTTAGTGTTTTTAGCCTTACTGAGTTGTAATTGTAACCTGTCCTGCTGCTGTACCTGTGGAAAAGACGACGTTTCTGGAGACAAGTTTGTAGTCCACGATTGAGAACTGTGGGAGCTCGATTCGTGCCACACCTGTCACTGCGTTTTCTCCTCCCTTCCAGTAAAACTCAATATCATCTGTTGTGTATCCATCTATAGAGCAAATACAAGTTAAATGAATCATCGGGCAAATAATACAGTACATGAAAAAACCCAAGGAAATAACAGATGATGTTGGATATATGTTGAGAGATTTATTGCTAAAAAATATGTATTTCACAAACACTGCACTTGGGTTCCACTTTATTTTATGTGTCTTCAAAATCTATGCACTTAAGACAAAAGCACGCAATATATTGTACTTACTTTGTACAAGAGTAAAGAGTATAATTACATTTACATCTATTCACTTGGCAGAAGCTTTTATTCTTACAATACATTCAAGGAATCGAACCCAAGTACACACACAAGTACGTAATACTTAAAGACACCAGCAATGACTACGTTTAAGGATTGATGTCAGAGTTCTTCAACAAAGTCTCTGTCGCTTTGCTTTTCCTCTGTAAGCACAACTCGGTTCAATTCATAATAAATAAAAAATGTTTTTTCAGTAAAGCTGCAACTTCTCCCTCATTTTCAATTCTGATTATGCTGTTTCTTAAAATAGGATTTCTTTTCCATAATTAGTACGTGTAACATATGCTGAAAAATAAAAAAATTCAGCACAAGTGCATTGTTAGCATAATCACGCATATGAGCATCTGTTATGCACAAGTGTGGGAAGCTGTTAGGGGTCAGACATCCCACTGCGACACAGACCGTTCCGTTTCATAGCAGCATTGTAGTGATCGTAGGCCATGATGAGTTTTGTGGTTTTATTAGTATGCGTGTGAAGCAAACAGTACTGTTTAAAATGTAGTAGACTTAACAACTGGGCAACATACACACTGCAGCTAAATACGGTTGTCACTTCTCTTTTACGCTGTGTAAACACAACGTTTGGTTATGTACTGAAGTGACACAAATTTTCACCTGTTAAAAATTCAAGTAGCGGCAATCATGTTTACATAAAATGCACTGTACCAAACTGAACAAACAATTGTTAATGCAGTGATGGGCTTCTGGGATTGCCCATGGGGGGTAACCATGGTTTTTTGGTTTTATTTGTAGTAAACCTGTGGTTAATTTTCATAACAGCACATTGAACGATAACTAGTTGTCGTTAACTTCCAAAACTTTGCAGTGTGTATGTGGCCTTCCAGGATTATGTGTATAAAATCAGACCAATTACTCATAACATCTATTGTGACAATACATGACAACCATTAAAATAATGATATCGGATAAGATTTGCTGGTTCACCAGCTAGATCAGCCCCAGACCAGCATAAACCAGTATGGACCAGCTGGTGTAAGCTGGTTTTTAGAGATGGATTGTGTGTGTGTGAGAGAGCGTTGAGTGGACACTTACAGCTCTCTATCTCCAGAGTGCAGTTCTGTTCATCTAATGGATATCTTCTCAGGTCCATCATGCAAGCTGCTGTGGTCGTGATTCTAGAAACACAGATCAACATGTCTTTCCATTGTTTTTTACTGCGCTAATGATATTTTCTATCCTCTAACCCTCATACAACCCTTCCTCCTCCCTTTGACAGCCAAAGACACTGGATGGTCTGCCCAGTGTAAGGGATTTAAGGTTTTAGTATCCTTGAGGGGACATTTTGTTCCCACACTGTAGGCAAAATCAGATCCACACACAGGTCAAAAGAGTCGCAGCTCAATATTCAACTCAAATTCAGGAGGTTTCAGTACACTTCTTCTATGGTAATACAGTGGAACTACACCACACATACTTCTAAAGCTAATTATTCTGTAAACACAAAGTAATTCTTAACATTTGAATGTATGTGATCAGATCTTGGATCTTGTATGCCTCAGGTGAATTACATCTATGTAAGTGCCATCCTATGTGTACGTGTGCCACCCTATATTGATATCAAGAGACAGATGAAAACCTACAACCTTTAATATGCAAAGATTTCATACAGAGCTGTGGCTGGTTGCATAAACTACCTAGACTAGTCTTACTAGTTCATCATCCAGTTTGTTTCTTAAAGACTGGTCATAACCTCTTTAAGTCAGTTACATAAAAAGGTAGATTGGTCTAATTTGATTCAAAGTAAGACTGATTATCCCTAACTAAGTGCTAGTTGGTCATGCTAGTTTATAAGACAGTCTTAACTCAGCGGCTATGTTTATGCAACTGGCCCCTGCTGGACTATTTTTATCAGATTATGATTAGACATGGGATATATCTGAATATATAAACAGCAAATAAATTAATAAAATAAATAATAAGGGTTGCTTGTGTAAGAACACAGAAATGTAAATCCGGTGGAACATATTAAAATATGGTTCTCTCAAAAGGCTTTTGAACCAAATATAGCACAGACCATGAATATGCAAGATCACACATGAGTGAGCATGAACAAACAGCGCAGATTTGAATATGATATTAAAGTACGTTTGTTTGCCTCACAGGAGCGGTTGCTGATCTTTTGAGCAGCGGTATTAGAAGGTGTCTGGGAAAGCCCATCTTATATATAACTCAGAATTTAATCTGTCCACAAATATAAACCTAAACTAAAGTGTAATGACAAACGTCTTTATAACGTCTTTAAGTTAATATCAAAGAATATTTACAGTAGTTTCTCACAACGATAACTGCATTAAATAAACATTTTAACCTAACAGAAAAAATAAAGGGCTGTTGTCAAGGAAGGCAATTTAAATATGTGAACATGTATTTAATGCAGTCTGGGTTGTATTTTGTTTAACTTTGTTTATTTATGCTTTATAAGAAGGACATGTCCATGCTGGCCTGTCCATATTGGCCTTTGCCCAGTTTGGCTAGAGTTTACCAGCGGACATATGGAGTTTGACTGGACACACAGCCTTTGATGTCAACAACCAAAGATAAGGCAAGCATTTTCCTTTTCTTTTAAAAAGTTGCTAAGCTTTTTTAAAAGTTGCTTTTTATTGTGCAACGCAGTACGCGTGATCATAAGGTGAGTATATGTGCCCATCTATTATAGTTGTATATGTGTACCTGTAAATTTAGGCAATGTCCCTGGAAAAACATCATTTCTAAACACATGGACATATTCTGCATTTGATCAATTGTTTAATAATGTAAGTAACAGCACACAGTAAAGCACCTGTTTGACTTTTTCATAGTCTCTGTAGTATATGTGCCCTCACTGCATGTGCAATTTCTATTCATTTTTTTTAATGAAAGCTAAACCATGTAGGATCTTCAGTTTATGTTTGCAAGCACATTCAAATTAGGCTCCTCCTCTTGGGCGGAACACTGCCAGAAGCACACGCCCCCTGCCCCACACCTTCATCTTACAATTGACTGAAGGCTACAAATTGGCCAAAGGTTGCCTACCAAAAACATACCCAAGCACCCAAAAATAAGAACGTACAGGCAGAGGACAGTGTTTCTGTAAACACAAACTCTACCACACACTTCTAGTGGATCATTAGTAATGATTAAGGGAATATTTTTGAAGTCTATACTTTATTTTAATGGAAAATCCTGCAAGGTCCATCTTTAAAAGATCGTCACATGAGCATTTTGACACATGGGCATTTAACATTGCTTAGGTTCTTGCTTCTTGAAGCGGGTAAATTAGAGGAAACTCGATGCCTTCATTCTGTCTTTAAAGCCATTTTAATGAGAGCACACACATATGCCTTACCATAAATATGCAAGCTCCTCTTACTTTAATGGCTCTCAGCTTCAACCAAACAAATAAAAGCCCCTCATCCACACCATCGCTACTGTACGCAGAGTATGTGCATTATATGATCAGGGACCTCCCTAGCTGAACTGTAAAATGATGTTCAATGGATCGCTGCTGTTACATTCGAGCGTGATGCGGTAATCCGCAAAAGGGCGTAAATGGTCCATGCAGTACATTAGCATATGGCTACATTAGATCTCATTCGGAAACAAAGCGAATAGCTAAATTAGGCTACTGCTTCCTGATTCGTAGCTGGAATTGACCATGAAGATATAGTCGTGCTCTTCCGCGTGGGAACAAGGACAGAGTCTCGGTTGGGATCAGACTCTGATAACACTAACGGGTTTTAACAAGATAAAGACACACATTAGCTCTCATGCAATTTAGAAGCCAAGTGCACTGACCAGAATAGGGCACGCTCTCATGATACATCAGTGTGTCCGATGAAGCTTACAAGGTTAAACAGAGTTACAAGGTTAAACATAAATGATCTGACCGGCAGAGTTTCTTTAACAGTTCAAGTGTTTAGTACACTGTAAAAAATGATGTGATCACTGATCAATGATGACAACATTTGTTTTTACGTGACCTGAACACATCAAAATACGCGATTTAAACTTTTTATAAGAACTCAAAACCAGTCAGAATTTGAAACTGTTAAATTTAAAGAGGGAATTTGTAGAATTTAAAACCAAGCTAAAATCAGCCGATTTGGTTAACCTTAAAAAATTAAGGCAAAAATGTTTCTTGGTGTAGAGACCTTTGGGGCTCTATGGTAATTCAATGTATGGTAATCCAAGTAATTGACTATATATTGTATTGACTATATATTGTATATATTGTTTTGTATTATATAATATATAGTTTATTGTGACCTTAGCCAGCGATTTTAGAGATATCTGTCTTTCCCAATTCATGTAGACAAGACTTGGTATTGAGCGTGAGTGAAACAGCTGCCCGGAGGTGGTGCAAGCTGGCCAGAGTGCAAAGACTTCCTTAAAGGGACATTGGGCTGATGTCCCATCCAGGCTACTAGCTCAAACAACACTTCTGTGGTCAACTAGCTTTACCAGAAAGATCATGCTAGTAGACTGGTAGACTGTGTTGGTCTATCAAACCATAAACCAGCCTGGACCGGCCAAGACATTTATGCTGGTCTAAGCAGATCTTTCAGAAGAGTAATTTTCACTTTAGTATGACAGTAAAGGGTGCCAGTAAAAATGTTAGAACCAGAGAACATTGGATTTCAGCAATCAGTTCTTACCTTAATCCATACAGAACCGTGCCATCTGGGTGCAGACGGATCATGCGGTTCTTCACTGTGACACCATGGACAAATGACTTCTTATCATTTAGGAAATATGTGTCAGGAACCCAGAGCTGGTCAGCAACCCTGTTATCTAGGGTGAGATTAAGAGGGATCCCAGAATATGCTAGTCGCTTGTCTCTCCAGTACTGCTGGAAATACATGGTCAATGTGTAGTCCTGTTAAAAA
>JAZGTI010012860.1:0-15347 GCA_036877585.1 Botia kubotai
GTTTTCATGTGAATCCCATGTCAATTTCATGGGAAATCCATGCAGTCATGTGTTTTTCATGTATGTTTTATGTTTCATGTCTTTTTATCATGTGTTATTGCACGTTAAATTTATGTATCTTTTCTGTAAAGGATTCGAAACAAACAAAAAAACAGACCAATTTCTCCCATTTGTCTTTGCGCAACAGAATGAAATGTTGAGAATTTGTCTGTATTCTTCTCTGTTCTCTGATCTCTCTCCTCTATAATCTTAATTGTGTGTGTTATTTCCCCCAAAAGTAGTAATACCAGTGCATGTTGGCCTTGTGAGGTCCCCATAAGGAAACAAGCTTATGAATCATACAGAATTATCTTTATGAACATCTAAAAATGCAGAAAGTTTTCTGTGAGGTTAGGTTTAGGGGTGGGGTTAGCGTAGGGCAATAGAATATATAATCTCTCTTTAAAAACCATTATGTCTATGGAATGTCTCCATAAACCCAGTGTGTGTGTGTGTGTGTGTGTGTGTGTGATTGGAGTGGTGCGGGACACAGTTATCTGTCTGCATTGTACAGATTACTATCCGGTGTGTCAGAATGCTTTACAGTGTATGAGAAACACTTGTGCTAATTTATCAGCACATGGTGCTGATTGACAATCCGCCCGCCCGAGGGGAAATGAGAGGATTGAGAGTCAAAGCGAGAGAGAAAAACAAGAAGGTGACTGGCTGAGAGATGGTGAGAAATAGAGAGGGTGAGTTAGCATGCGGACACCCTCAGGAGAGCGGTTTTGTGCCTTTTTCCTTCTCATTTCTAACCCCGGGACAACTGGGCCACTGGTCCTCCTACAGAGACCTATTGAGTTTCAGCACTAGTTCAAAAGAGAAGGATCCATCTTTTGTTTTTGGTGAAGTGTTATGTTCATAACAAGAGATGATTGTATGGCATATTTCTGTGGTATGCTAAGTCATAAATTAGTATTGTGTTAATCCCAAGGGTGTTTTCACACAAAAGAATCAAGCTCTGACCTCTTTAATGGACCAAAAAGCAAAGGGAGTGAAAGAGAATCCAGTTCCCTCTGGCTTTGAAAGTGGACTCAGACCTATTTTCAGTCCACTTCTAATTCACTATTATTTTCTGTAATCTGGATTACTGCATTAGATCAATTGCAATCTTACAATATTAATTATATAGATTTTTATTTTTTTGATTGTAGAATATATATTAATAAATACAACATATAATAAATAAAATAAATAAAACATTTTAATTACATATTGTTTGTCTGAATATTACAATAATATTCAGTGAGATTATTTGTTATGGGCTAGCTGCTGTTGGCAGACAGCTAACCCATAACGTTTTAAATTGTAAAAATAACATATTAAACATAAAAAATAGACAAAATGTGCTTCTCCCAGTACAAATGATCTTTCAAATCAAGTCAAATACTTTTGGAGTAAAACTGTTTAATCTGGTCATTTATTACCGGTCTTTCTCATTTATTTGAACTTCGCGAGGTTCGTAGGGGAAACATTTGGATGAAGAGTTGTCATGACACTTTTTACGACAAAACAACAAATAAATAATTCAGGAGTAGATGCAGACGGAGAGAGAGCGCGTACAGGTAAAATATTTGAATCTTTAAATGAGGGCGCATGTCGCGACAGCCGAGCGAATTGCGAATAGATGTTAGATTCAGAATCAGTGTCCTAAAAGGGACGACGACTTCGCTTCATTTGGGTTCCCCACCCTGTGTGATAACTCAAAGTGGGATTATAAACCGTGCAGGTGAGGCCGTGTGCAAAATCGCTTCCTGTCACTGCGCCCCCTTATTAAGATTAATATTGCGATGGGGGATTTTCAGCAGCGGCTAGGAAAAAAGGACAGACGCATTTATCTTCCCTCTGTTGGTGTTTTGGGTTTGTTGGGGAATAGGTTTAAGCCCCTTTAACTCACCCCAATGTATGGAAATGTATGTGCATTTTTAAAGCGGGGGCCCAAATTTGTTTTCCCCCTACACATCGGAGTGAGGAACTGATAGACCCACAGATGGCATGATAGATGGACATATACATATAGAAACAAACAGACAGCAACATGCATACATTCCCTATATAGCCCCCCACGCACCTTTAATATAATCCATAGTTTTACATAATACCTCTGCTGTGTGCCTTTGAGATCAAGATTATATAGGTCTGCATATATATAAACAAAATTCTGTTTAATGGGAGAATGAGCAAAGATTTTATCTGTTCTATTTCTTTATCGTTTTGTCCCAGCCATTAACAAAGACGTTGTTTAGTGTTTCACTGCTGGATATTTTTGCCTTTTTTGTTCTATATAAAATTAGCAATATGTTTGCCGAAATGCTACTTACTTGCATTGACAGTTAATTTTGGATTTGTAATTAAAATAGTTTCAGTCATTAGGGAAATTCAGTGTATTTGATTTTATAAGTGAATTATTTGGAAACCCCTGCTAGAATAGTATCAGTGCATTAGCATTTTAAAAATTTAATCCAGAAAATATTTTTATGCAATAATCTACTGTAGGCTTTTGACAACATATACACCATTTTCAAAGCACGGTAGCCTTTGACACAAAACTGAAATTGTGCTTTCTTAATAAAAACGTTTTAAAATTAGACACGTTTTTGAATTTGCCTCCTTGAATTGTTTCGAAAAAATGTTTTCCTCTTGCATTTTCTCGCCATCTTCTAGCGTCGTGTTTATTCCAGACACATCCAGTACAAACTAGTTTAATTTAATCTTTTCACTTGGGGTGGGAAATATTTTCTGTTTTTATTTATTACATTTATTTATTTATTTGGTTTGTTTTCCGGCCAGACAGATTCAGGTTCTGTGTCACTAGCCAATCGTCTGTCCTTCATTTCCACTCAAGAAAGACACGTGATGTCACGATACATCAACACTAAGAGCGACAGGAAACGCGAGGGATTTTTGCCCACCGTCGGCGGAGGTGGGTAAAAGAATCACCTTTTCTCCATTTAGGCGGGGAGGAAATTTGCAACACGGCAGAAGCTCTTTCTGTAACCAAATGTAATGCAGTGGATTTATTTTCATAAGGTGCACACGTGACTTAATCCCTTTACCGAATGTTTATAGCCTGGTGGCAGAGTGGAGGTTTGTGGGTAAACTAGCTTCACAGCTCTCAGAGGTCCACAGAAATGACCTGCAGTCAGCCAATTGAGGGCATCCTTGAACTTGACTGAGGCAGAGAGAGAGGGACATGACAGTGCTGGATGAAAAACAAAGACAGCCAGGCCTCAGCTACCCACAGTCTCAGCACCAGCCTCCCACCACAAGGTCGGAGGCTGAGTCCGCCAGGAAACGGCTACAGGCTGGGGAACCTCACAGGTTAAACCGGGAGGGGTGCGGTCCACCCTCAGCATTCTGTACGTACAGTATAAGAAGACCAAAACCACATCAGGCCTGCCTTCTGACCGCATACGCTTTTAAACCTGTCCACCATAAGGCCGACAGAATGCTTATAATAGCCACAGAAAAGGACTGTCAGAACAGCAGCTAATTGGCGGACGAAGACAATCGAAGGTCTTCCCTGTAAATTGGTGAAAAGCATCTGCCCTAAATTTGATAGGATCCTTTTAGTCACACTTGTATCCATTATACAACAGCTTAAGCTATAGACAGAAATAAGGTTGTGAGGAAAAACTGTGTGTATAATTGTGACTCAGTTTACCAACAGTTATCTTTTTTTGTGACACAGGGGAAATGAACTCGGCAGATCTAAGGTAAACAAATGCAGTAAATATATCATATTCTGTGTGTTTTATTGAAGCTGAAGCCTCATGTATTTTAATACTGGTAAATTCCCAACTGGATTCCAATTAAAAACAGGTTTCTCCTGCCCTGAGGGAGAGCGGCTAATTATTCTGCTGTGGTGGAGGGGGGTATATTAGCCGTACACAGCTAATATACAGCATACCTTCATCTTTTGTGTTCTTTATTCAATTTTAATAGTGTTAGCACAAAATAATTGCTTAATTAGAGTAAGTGGGTGGAAACAGAATGTGGATGCTTCTGTCTCTGAGGAGAAACATGGAACTATAGTACAGGCCCTGTGGATTTAATAACAGCAAGGCCTGACAGACAAGCTAACCTTGAGAATACAGTACATCATTTTGCCTTGTCTGGAGGGTTGTGTGTGAGCTACAGTGGGGTCCGCATGCGAGACCGCATTAAAAAATTTGGGATTCGAGACCTAATTGAACAACTTGGAAGTAAGTTTTGGGTTTTTATATATGTTAGACGCAGATTATTATGTAAATTAGATAGGAAATGCTAATGACTCAATGCTAATGATGTACTATTTATGTCACAAATCACATGTAATCACATTTGTGACGTTGATAAACAAGGTGTTAATTTATTTGTGCAAAAGTTCATCGGGTTTTAATCCATGTTGGCTTGAGCGCGTGGTAACACAGTAAATACAGACATTTCGGAATAACATAAGTGTGAAAATCATAATTTTTTAATCAATTTAAATGGCGGGGCTGATATTATAAAAAGAAAAATGTAATATAATTGGAAAAATGCAAATAATCATTTTTGCTAGTTGTCTCTGGCGATCGGACCCCACAGCTCGTCACCATTTAGATCTTTCCTTTGATGTCATCCATGTCCAAATATATAGAAAATGAGCAAAAACTCAATGCAGCGTTCCTCAGTCCTAAAACATTTCCCCTGTTAAAAATTAACCCTTGCCGATATGAACGTACGTCCCTTAAAAAACAGACCATCTGATTTGCCACAACAGCATAATTGTCCGTGCGTCCGTTGAGTGTTATACAATATGTAATATATGGGTTTATTACATATTTATTACATTTATTACATATTGTGTTATACAATATGTAATATATCTCCAGCCACCAAGATGTTTTCAATTTAGCACGGCTGCGCGATCATGACATCACTTTCTCTGAACTATTCCACATCAGGATGACCACAGCCGCGCGAGGTGATCACCTCGTCCAACTCAAAGCCTTTCCCGAGGAAGAGTAATTCCACAGTTGCTGATGTACTGAGAAAGCAATCTGCAAAAATACCCCAGGGTCGTGTGTTTGGTGGGATGATTTGTGTGAAATGTCATATATTAAATATGAGTTGGACGGTCAGCTGCACACTGTAAAAAACTGCTGTTTCCCCCCCAGTTGTGTTTTAGGTCAAAGCAAATGGTCGCAAAGGAGACAGGACTCTTACACACACACACACACACACACATGTTGGCATACGTGTTTATGAGGACTCCCCATAGATGTAATGGTTTTTATACTGTGCAAAATGTATGTTCTGTCCTTTGACACTAGGCCTAAATGTAACCCTCACAGAAAACCGTGGGCATTTCATTAACAAATGTTTTTAACAAGTATGTTTTCAAAGCTATTTAGTTTGTGAGGACACAGGAAGTGTCCCAGTAAACCATGTTTACATTGTTATACACATTACACATGTCATTATTCACATCCTCATAAACCACATATTCAGCCCACCGCCCCCAAACACACACACACTCACACACACACTCCATCTATCCAATCTCGAAACAGGGTGAGGCAAAAAATGACACGCAGCTGTGTTTCATTTGCAAATGCGAGCAAAATTTTCTTTCATTTGCCTTTGCCTTTCCACAGAATACTTTTCTGCATTCAGGGCAATTCCCTTCAAATTGATATTGTTCCTTTCTCCCTGCACCTCAGTCTTATCTGCCATGCAATAAGACAAGGCTTGTAACTAATTCATAAAGTCCAGCCGTCTCCCGAGAGGTGCCGGAAAACCAACACTATCTCCGGGGATTTCAGAAAACCGGTCAAGTCAGAATTCCGACTGTCGATTCAACTCCATGAAATATGACAGAGGAGCTGCAGAGCATGTCTTTCCCAAGAAGGACAATTGATGGTTTCCTTTTTTCCCACCCCTTCTTTTATTCCGTCTACTTTGCTGTTTGTTTTTGTAGAGTGATTTTTTTTGGGTGGAAAGGTTTGCTCTTGAGGCGATCATCACAACCGGCATTCTGCATTTGCATGCGGCCCTTGCGCATCTCACCAGGAGAATTCCAAAATTTAGAGAATTCGTCTCATATGTGGAATGATTAGGCTGTATGTATCATATAGAATATGATATTATTAGGCTCATATATTCAGGATATGATATGAGAGAACTATTTTCATGTTTGAACCTGGGTATGATTTTTGATTTTGTTTGTTTATAGAAATATAAGTAACGGATTTACAGCCTTGGGTTGTTGTTGTGTAATCTTACCTAAATCCAAATGATTTGCATACACAGTGTGCATCCAAAACACACAGAAGTGTGTTAGGCCCTTTTTCCAATGCAGATCCCCTTGTAGCGGCAATTTCTGTTGGTCGTTGAGAGCAGGCATACTGATTTATTAATTGAACCTGGAAGGTGTTCTGGCAGGTATCTGTAGTCCTGCAACGAGGCTTTGATCACACATATGTGTGCACAAACGAGCCGCAGATCTTCAAAGCAGAACCCAAACACATTATCAGATGAAGTAGACGAAGAACGAAGGTATTGTTCATCGGTTGTAAGGGAGGAGACAAAACCTTCATTAATTATTTGTTCCAAATTGTATCGCTCGCAACAAAACTTTAATCTTTGATTTGGTCTGCACAGCGTCTAAATTCAAGCTGAATCAATCCCTACCTTGAGGACTTTGATGGGTGTGTTTTGCAAGATTTGGATCCTCTTTTATGCATTTATGAGCATTTTGAGGATGAGGAAAACACAAATATTCACCAAAGGCATGTGTGATGTGAGCACATCCAAGAATACATAATGGATCAGACAAAAAGCTCATTATGAAAATTCGCCGCGGGTCAGAATCTTGGTAGCACAGGATGGTGGATCTTGAACAATGGATATCTTAAAAGGGAGAGAGATCAAAGGGCCCAAACAGGCCATCACAATCCAAGTGAAATGTTTTCTGGATATCATAAGGAGGTAATGGATGGACGCGCTGCAAAAAAAGAGGTGGTTGTTTTTTTTTAACGCAGCCCAAATGACAGTGTGTTGAAGAGCAGATGGAAAATTCACATGACAGATTTCTGCAGTTCTCAGTTGTGCTTCGTGCTCGTTCCCAAGCGATCGTTATAGACGCCCAAATGCATTTTGCACACTTTCGTAATGAGACTAAAATATATTTTATTTGCAGGGGATTTGTACATAATAGGTGTAATTTAAATATTTGGGGTATAATGTGTACAAAAACGTCACAGTGTCACAGATTTTCTGCTGCTTAAAGAAAACATTGAGGGAAACACAGTCTGACAGTCTTGATTCGTGTCCTGTCTAAAAGTATGACGTCTGCTGATGTAATGCACAGTTTTTACCTGTGTTCATAGGCTAATGGCCTGTTCTGTCCAGTGTCGGGTTGTGCAGGTTGTTTATGTCAAATTGATGGACAGTGGGATGGTCACCAGCCCCCCTCAGCCCCATGTTTGTCCACCTTTAACACCCATGATAAGCATGCACTTATGCCTATAGACTGCGTGTCACTCACATGCAACATCAAAGAGTACAGAGGCATGCTGGGAGCAGAAAGGTATCAGGAGTGTGTTTTTGACATGCTTCAAAGAAAAGTGCATATCTGACTGTTTTACCGCTGTCAAGAGCTTACAAACTTTCGTTCATATGGTCGGTTAGTTGTGTCACTTTTGACTGATAACCTGAGAAGTCTGAAAGTGCAGCAATTAAAGGGATAGTTCACCCATTTTTCATTTTCTCACTCTCATGTCATTGCAGTGTGTATGACGTTTGGCTGCTGAGGAACACAAAAGTTGATATTTTAAAGTACATTGGGAACCAAACAACAGCGGCACCCATCGGCTTCCATTGTATGGACACAAAACCACTAAGACATTTCTCAAAATATCTTCTTTATTTCCACAGATAAAAGGACATACAGGTTTGGAATGACATAAGTGTGAGTAAATTATGACATCTTATTTTTGGCATTACATTTACCTATATGTACTTTTATCTAAAGCGACTTGTAGTGCATTCAAGTTACATATATTTTTTTCAGTACCTGTGTTTTCTAGGAATCGAACCCACAATGTTTAAGTTGCTAATGCAATGGTTTTTCAATCGAGCTACAGGAACACTGTAATAAGTGAATATGGAGTGTGTGGTTCAGGGTCCGTATGCAGAGAGAGTCTTTAAATAGCAGGATGTCAGATGCAGTTGCCTGCTCTTAACATGCAATTTTGTGCAGGTACATTCAGCGCATCTGAGAAACACTGAGACGATTTCATTTAACTGTTATTTTCAAAATCCCATTTTTTTAAAGTGCTGCGACTGCTGATTCTTGACTTTTGCTTCATTGCTATTTTTGGTAATGTTCCTATTAGACTTAATAGAAAATATTGAACTATTGTCTGTGCAGGTCGTTATGTCATTTTTGTGATGATTAAACATTACCTCGTCGCTTTTTGTGGAAACAGGGTTGATGAACAGTAGCATGTAAGGGTCCATCAAAGAAAAACATAAATATTATGATGTCATCGGTTTCTGAAGTATAATGTCCTATTTAAGGTAATAAATGTAAAATTAGAGTAATGTTGCTACTGGTTGTAATAGCTCGCGCACCAGATACAGACAGGGGATATAGTAGTGAGCTATAACTATACGGTTTCGAATGGAAAGTCTAGTGTTCTTGTAGCTCAACTGGTAGAACATTGTTAGCCGTGCAAAAGGTTCTGGGTTCTATTCTTACCGAACACACATACTGATTAAATGTATAGCTTGAACGCACCGTAAACTGTTTAGAATAAAGTGTCTTTCAAATGTATAAATATAAGGTACAGATATACAGAACAGACAGTGTACAAAATGTCTATTATATATTGTGTTTTTGCTCTTTTGTACACTGTCTATTCTGTATATCTGTATATTTGTATATTATTCTTTTTATTACCTGTGTCTTGTCTTGTAACTGTCATTCTGTTGCATTGTAGAGCTTCACTACAACAAATTCCTCGTATGTGTAAACATACCTGACAATAAAGCTCATTCTGATCCTGATTCTAAATGTAATGAAATAAGGTCAAAAGGTCAGTTACAGAAATGTGTTTTTTAGCAATGGTAATTCTGTGCTGGTTTTAAACAGTTCATCTTAAATTTGAATAATTTCACTGCATTCTGTCCCTCAAGCTAAAATTTACATAATATTTTATCATCATCATCATACTTTATCTGCAGCTGCCGGACCAAAACAATAGAGTTGATATTTCTGCATGTTACCTTTGATAAAGTCAATGTATTTAACTATCCGTTTCTTTTCATTTATATCAATTGTAACAATCAAAATACTTTTGTGTAGCCACTTGTCATGTTTATACATGAATTGGCTTTGAAAAGTAAAAATACACTGTTTCAAAATTACACTAAAATAAAAGTGAAAATACACTATTATTGTTGATAAATATTTATTGGAGGTAAAAGTGTTCCTGTAGCTCAGTTGGTAGAGCTTTGTGTTAACAGAGTAAAAGGTGATTCCCAGGGAACACACATACTGATCAAATGTGTTAAATCTTAAATGCACTGTAAGTCATTTTGGATAAGAGTGTCTGCCAAATACATCAATATAAATATAAGGTATGACAACTAGCCCCAATCTCCCAACATAGTATTTTGTTCTGTTTTTCCTGGGTTAAGGCACTACTAATTCAGCAGCTGTATACTCTGTGACCCTGCTGAGAGAGAGAGAGAGAGAGAGAGAAAGAGATACACACACACAGAGCGGGTGGGACTCGTCCCACTCAGTCACTTCTCCTGTGAAGTGTTGCCTCTCTTTATAGCAGCTCTGAGCACATTGATTTTACTATAGTTTGGCATTACCTGCGGTAACTAATGTGCAAGGCTTTACCCTTCGGGAGCAGCTGGACTGTGTGCATTAATTCGGATCCCCTGTTTGAGTACTCAACAGCATATGCTGTCTTTTGTCTATTATCCTTCTCGTCTGTTATTCCCAAATATTGACATCGGCCGTTTTTATTAGCGCTAACCGCTTGCTAGCCTTCCAGCCTCATGCACGGCTCTATTTCCTGTTATTGATTGGCTGCTTGAAGCCAGCAGGTAGCTGTCCTCTCGGGCTATCCTGAGGAA
Organism: Botia kubotai; assembly: GCA_036877585.1. Classification (NCBI taxonomy): domain Eukaryota; kingdom Metazoa; phylum Chordata; class Actinopteri; order Cypriniformes; family Botiidae; genus Botia; species Botia kubotai. The sequence goes on from JAZGTI010012860.1 coordinate 10,159, forward strand.
TCACATCCAATGACTTTATACGCGCAATTTACACGGTACGCTTTAAAGAGAATATTATCCTCAATTCAAATTATTGCCCCCTCCTTCCCCCGACCTGGTCAATATCCCACAATGCAGTGGTTTGTGCCTTATCATGCGCTTGTTATTAAAATAACAGGACAGAAATTGACATTTCAGCAATAAGTCTCATAAACTGATCATAGTGAGGACAGGCTGTACTCGTACATGTTATTATAACAGAAAACTGTTACTGTTTGTTTATGCATGACGTTTTTCTTGCATACGAGCACAAGTTTGCTCGCAAACAAGGATCAGTCGCGGTAAACATAACTGGAACAAGAGGCTAAAGTGATCTGTAAGCAAAACAATGATTTGCGGTGCAGAATGTTTTCTGTTCCGATCAATCAGGTGACAGACAACAAAGAAAGTTTCATTTTAGAATATGAAGTGAAAATAAAAGGCAGAAATTATTTCAGCTGGCACAGTGTAATGTTTAACGTGGCAAATATGGCATTCTGTTTTTTTCCCTCTCTGGGGTTTAAAATGGTTCACATTAAAACGTTCAAAGAATTTTTCAGCGAAAGGTCAAAAGTATAACGTAATTATACCGCATAACGGAGCTATAGGAAACATTTGCTTCAAATCTTGGTAATTTTATAATAAACTGCCTTCAGCAGGAGTGAGATGCATCGGGTCAAAGCTGTTTTAATGGAAAAAAATGATCATTTGAATGTATATCTCGTATATAAAATATGCATATACAATATATACTTATATATACATATATTCTGTATGTAAGGTAGGTCAAATAAGCAGGCGTTTATAAGCAAGAGTTTGTTTATTGCATTAACCCCTATAATTTTGGTTTGTTTATGATTGCCTCCAGAAGAGAGTTTTGCTTGGGAGCGAGTCAGCCAGTACAAAACACACAAGCCCACCTGTGAGGAGCAGCCTGTGTTTTATTCTACACCCACACAGCTAAAAGATCTAAATCTGTCTTCAGAACATCTCAGTTGTTAGTGAATTTCAAATCAAGCTGGATGACGTGAGCAAAATGAGCGGACGGTGCAAACAAACGGCAAAAATAAGTGTCGTACGCATTGCCGCACAACCTTAAGAGATTTTTGTTTAAAAACTATTTGCTCTGCTGCTCATAAACAAGTTTCTCATTTCTTGCTCTCCCCTGAGCTGAAATGTAGGCTGTCACAAAAGGTGCATTTACGGGGAAAAAAGAAGAAGAATTCCCTCACCCGGATCCTCAGTGGCAGAAGATGAGCTGCTCGCTTCCAGAATTAAATTATTTTTAAATGCAGCTTATACATTTTACATGACCTGTGCTTCTAACTCTCCCTCTGTCTGTCTCTCTCTCTCTCCACTTCCTCTTTTGAAGACCACAAATGTGGGAGTCAGGATATGAACCCCAGGAATCACAGACTTGCTGAAAGTTGCCCGTTTTGGCCCGCACGCACCGCATTCCAGAGCCCACCTGAAAGCCCCGACCTGCTGATTTGCCCCCCATAAAAACTGCCCATAGCGGACTGATCCGCCCCCTCCACTCCCTTGAAAGGACTCATCGCTCCCTTGCAGAAAAGACAGGACTGCCGGTCGACGCTGCAGACACACAAAGGCAGGTGTGGTAGGCGAGCGGTTTGTGTGTTTGTGTTCTAATACTGCGGTTTGTTTTCTGTAGGGTCTAGCTTGTGCCATTTCTGTTTGTCTAGGTTTCTCAGTCCCTATACTGTGGGGGTGTGTGCATCTGAGAGTGTGTGTGTCTCTCTCTCTCTTCCTACAGTCTCCCACTGAGTATGTATGTATGTGTGTGTGTGTGTGTGTGTGTGTGCATGCATGCGTGTGTGTCTGAGGTTTAATGCCAGCAGGATAAAAGAAGGCTTTGCAGACTGAGGTTTGATGTGCTGTTTGTCTTGGTTTGCCTCTCGCTGTGTGTTGTGAGGTGGTTCTTTTTGGATTTATCTGTATTTCCTATGTTCACTCCTGTCATGAAAGCGAGTGCAGATGGAATATGGTCCCGGGACATTTAATCTTTAGGGAATTTCATGGTAGTTAGTGCTTGTCATCGACGGAGTCAAATGCATTTCTTTATTGGTCGTTCAAATGTTTAGGACATTTCTGAGGCCAGATTTCCCTCTCCGTTTCTGAATGTCGCGCAGATAATGCGACGTGTTTTTATCTCCGTGTTGAGATAAAAAGCTTTGGCTCTTGTGGGAGGCTTCAAGCAGAAGTTTTGCAGGGTTTTGGTGCCTCATATCTGTTATGTTTATTCAGACCATATGTCTTGGGGTGTGTGGGTGAGTTTTGTTTACACGCGTGTGGGTACGCGCTCGTGAACGCATTCATCTGCGCACGGCGGAGTTTTGACTCCGGCAGAAATTTCCTCAGGTCTCTCTTTGACTTATTTTTCATTGCCATTGAATGTCAAGGAAGTAATCAAACCCATCAGGTCAGGGGGGTCTCAGTCTGGTGACAGGCGTACAGTCAGCGGCATTCATTTCCACAGCACAGCTGCTGCCGCAGTCTGACATGACTGCATTAGTCCAAACCCTACATCTTTAAAGCCTTGTCCAAACATATTTTAATGCGGTTCATATATTTTAGGCTATGGCTGACTCTGTAACGTTATTGAAGTTTACGATCTGACAGAGGGCTTTTTCTTCTTTAAAATTATTTATTTGCCTACACGCACCTTACGGCCTGCATATTAAATAAACAAATCAACGACGCGTGTTGATGCTGAAAAATGATAAAAACACACGTGTATGCACCACAGAAACCATATAGAAGCCACCTGCACCATCTGAATTAATGTCAAATGCAGTTTAATTTAGAAAATAATTTGATAAATAGAATAATCCTCCACCCCCTCTCTTAAGATATGACTCTTAGGCCCTCGTAAGTGAGCTTTAATATTTTGACAAGCTGTTCAATCAAATGTTTTAAGGACATTAAATGTGGCAGGCTGCCAGTTATCCAGGTTTCTGCAAAATAGTGTGTTTTGTTTCTTTTGTGACCCATTTTCCTTTGTTCTGTGTACGAATGTAAGCAAGGCACACGTAACCCCTCCTAAATGATGTCTGGAAGGATTAGTCCAGGACTGGGCCCTGACAGATAAGTTTAGAGAACAGTAAAAGTCCACAATTATACAAAACCACTTACCTTCATCCTTTGCATTCTTAACTAGCACGACATCCCGTTAATATTTATTATTAATTTTAGAATTTGATTATTTTGACTAGGATATTTGTGATATATATGTTTTGCTTTATATGTGGCAGCTTTTTACTTATATATAACCTAAATAATCTAGTCACATGGCTTTTTAATTAGACTCTTTTTAAATGTAAATGTGCCAAACTGACATTATTATATTAATTGTTCGTTTTTGTTTTTTTTATGTGTTTGTGAGTCACATGCACTTTACACATGCACTTTACGTGTGTGTATTATATATACTCAGTTCTTCCTCTAAAACAGTTTGTTAATTATGGCTTAGTATACAGTTTCATAACCTTATTAATTAAGAGCCTGTATGGAAAAACTCTGTACTGTCAAAAAAAAGTGAAAATGAATTCATGGTTCACAGGACAATTTTACACAACAATTAATAAAACTCGTGAAAAAACGTAACTTATACAGCACCTAAAATATATAACCCATTATACTTGATTATACATTTTAACATAAAGCCTTGTTGTTGGTAACATAACAGCTCACAGTTTTTGACGCATTATATGTACGCAGAATTTATGTGTGCATCTCTATACGTCCATGCATATACATTAGTATATGTGTGTGTCTGGAGGCAATTGTATAGGGGAAATGTATATTCACCCCACCTCTCACAGACAATAGGTTCTCCCTTAACCTCTCTGCATCTTCTCTCTCTCTCTTTCTCTCTCTCTCTCTCTCTCTCTCTCTCACTCTCTCTCTCTCTCTCTCTCTGTTCTGAGCCTGAGCAGGTTGCTGTCAGTTTAAAAATGACTGTAATCAAAGTGACCATGAAGATGGATCTTGTGATTTTGCGTTTCTAATCAGTCATCTGTGAAGAGGACTTTTGCTTTGATTCAGCAGGGCCCTGACAGGTCAGATTGATAGTGCACAGGGGATAAAAAAGTAGAGAAGAAGGTTATTAACTGTCTTCCCATTTAAGTTGGAGATCTGGGTCTGTGGTGGGTGAGACAGCCGTGATTTAGGCCGAAACCTCTCTCAGGTGAGAAGAGGGAGAGTGTCGATGTCCGGTTTCACTCCTCACACTTCTGCACCAGCAGATTAGACTCAGATTATCTCCAGTGCATATGTGACTGCTTGCATGCATATGAAGTATCCCAGCTAACTATTTCACGTTGCAAGACTGTTTCCCTAACATTAGTTATAAAACAGTAAAAAAACATTTTTGAAAGTTATAAGAACATTCAAAATGTCCAGATTTTAAGATGTTGTATTAACATTATGGTCTAGTTCTGGAATGTTTTTCAAACATTTTTTTAATTCTGTAATGTTTTTAAAACATTCCACTAACAACTTAGAAATAATTTCGATATATGATATATAACTTTAAAAATTTTTTTTACTAACGTTTCTGCAAGAATGTTTTTGGTAGCTTAGAGGGAACTTTTACAGAACAGTAGCCAACGTTCTGAGAGCGTTCCTTGTTAGCTGGGATGAATGTAAGAGCAATTAGCGAGGCAATGCAAAACAAACCCTCACTGTCCACCTGCCTGGGCTGAGTGCCATAATCTTAATTATGTTTTAAAGGGAAATGAATTGCTCAGAAGTGTTTCTTATTTTAAGAAACATATTTTTTATAATTATGTCTTGTAAGTCCTTCAAGCTACCTACGATAGTACTAAATGTTATACCAACCAAATTATTCAGTTATAATAATAATTCAGAAAATGCGCATGACAGCCGGCGTGGACTGGAAAGGCGTATCGCAAATGAATTCAAATCGCACAATGTGTTTTGTGCATCTGACATATCATAGGAAAAAATCAAAGCACAGAAATTGCTCGCTTTAGAAAGCCTGGCGGAGGCTGTCAACACCTCCTCGACATCAACGCTTTCAAACAAAGCTCACGGATGGGCGCTTACCTTATGCATGACAATCCATCGACTCTCTTTAACCAATCCACAGTCACCTTCATACACCTCCATCGTGAGGAGACACATAGGTT
>JAZGTI010012861.1:0-15347 GCA_036877585.1 Botia kubotai
AGACTTTTTGTATAAGATTCAATATAGTTAATATAGTCATATTGGTTAAAACTCCAAAAATATGGAAATACTTTTCCATGCTAGCGCTGCCTTTGTTCATTGGGGGATTTACATTTATTCATTTAGCAGATGCCTTTATCCAAAATGACTTACAAATTCAAACAAATTTAACATCATTTAACATTTTGCCATAAGAGCCAACAAGCCTAGTTTACAAAAACAATGTCTGAGAAATGACTGATTTTTATGACAACATTCATTCGATACCTGCTTTGGAACAGTATGTACTGTAAAAAAGTGCTAACTGAATTGAAAACAACAGAGAAGTTTATCCATTGGGAAATATTTGGTAAATTATATTATTTTCATCCACAGTAGTTTTTTATTTTATTACTCCATTATTGGCACCCTATTTTTGTCATTTTCTTTGTTGACGCTTTGGCAATATTGCATGTAAAACAATGGAAAAAACTGGAATGGATTGTGACCAGCCATCTGGTCAGAGTGTTTCCTGCCTCAGTCCAGATATCTGGGACAGACTCCAACCCTCTGTGGGACTACAGGGGTAAAAGATATACAGTATGGATAAATGTATGGATTGGATAGTGAAAAGTGCCATTACTTACCATAATTAGGTTAAAAAAGTGCACTTATAAATTATGTACAATATGTCTAAAAATTGTGCATGTCAGTTTTGATTGTTGATGTCATCTTCTGTACTAGATAGTGAAATAAAATCTCTGGTTCCCTAATGAGGGTTGATGTGTTTATCTCCATTAAAAAGCATTGATCTCATGAAATGTTCCCTTTATATTATGTAGTCTATGTAGTTGTTGTTAACTGTAGCCTTGTTTTAATCTGCTGTTTTAGTTTAGTAATAATCTTACATTATGTTCTAGTTTTAACGTACACATGTGCACTCTAAACAATGGCACACATACTTTCGCACATATCTTATGGATAACAGCGGTACAGTATCACAAACATAATCTTTCCAAAGAGATACAAGACCCAGAGTATTATCACAATACTGACTGTTTTACAATGCACTGACAATGCATGACAGAAGCTTATGTGTGTTTGTGTAGGTGTGAATTTACTGTAATCTCTGATGCTTTGACGTTCTTGTATATTCACTTTTAAAGATAACATTTAACCTTGTGTTCATCAACACTCATCAGATGTTTATTAATCAGATGTTATTTTGGACATTTGCTCACCAGTAATGCTGACCTTCTACATTGATTAGCTGGAATTTATTCCTCACTTTAATGAGATTATAAATTAATTTATCATGAAATGCTGGTTAATGAAAACGAGAACCGCGGCTGATAATATAACTGGCATATAACTGATGTTATCTATTCAACTATATCAGTTTCACCTTTGAATTTTGAATTTATCAGCATTTACAGCTGCAACAGTGTACTTGTGATTAATAAAAGACCACATTGGCAGTTAACAAAAATGTCTACTGTCAGCTAGTTCACAGCATATTATATGATGAAGAGATTATGGATCTTTTGGAGAGATTATGGAACTGAATGATCATTCAGGCAACATGTCAACTCAAAATTGTTACAAGCTTTTATTCACCCACCTTTTACACAAGCTAAGGCATCTCTGAGCAGGCTCAGATATATGTCCCTAGTGATGCCACCCTAAACTACATCATTGCCATAACAACCAACAGCACATCTATTTTTCTGTCAGCTTACACAGCAATTCTTCTAATAGGCTAATAAAAATAATGTTTATAAAGAGTGAGGCATGGCCTTGGAGACTGCTCTGAAGGGACAGTGGGATCTTATGCTTTCAAAGCTAGGTTGCTATTGCTAGCCTCACCAAAATTGCCTTTCAAACCCATAGTGGAAATAGAAAAAGAGGATAACAGAGGAAAAAAAATGTAACAAAATGATGGAACTGCTAGAAATGACATATATATGACATATATATATATATATATATATATATTGTCTATATATGCTGAGAAACTGTGCGGTGATTAGAAATTAGAAGGAGGTCGAAGCATTTAATTGTTCACATTTTGTGTCATTTATATTTTAGCCTATATTATTAAGTTTTATATTGAAAACTTGAAAGTCACAGTGCAATGATGTGAAAAGTGAAACTGCTATTTGAGTTTTTTAATATTACATTATAATAGTAGGGAGGCCGCAGACCAACCTCTCAGAGCACCTCTGGGGATGGTTTTCGTGGATATACACTGCTGAGCATCATTTCAGCAACATTTTTTAGAGATCACCATAGAGCTCTATAAACTCACCCACCAGAGTGGTTTCCATCATTTTGAAGCTCAAACAGGAAATAGTTTCATATTTGGTTCTTGGCAGGTGTTAAATGAGGACCCTGCAGACACTAGATGGCAAAGAGCTGAAATGTTTTTAGATGCGTGTGTGATCCAAGCTTTTATCAATGATATAAATGTAGAGGTTGCCATCTCCTCATTTACAAAGTGATTTTTTTTGGTGACCAAAATATTTACTTTTTATTGTAGACAATAAACTTCTCTTTCCTCTAAAATGTTTCTTGCTGTTGCATTTCCTGTAGACATATGATGTTAGACGGATGTAGTACATGAAACATGAGACATACAAGAGAAAGGAATGGGTGTTTTTGAAAAAGGTTTCTAAAAAGAAAACAAACATAGGTCATACAGCGCAGATTGTTCAGGAGTGGACAGTCATTATCTCAGTCAGTGATGCACCTTGGACATGATTTTGACACGATAAGCTGCCCTAAGCCTCCTTCTCCAAAAAACACACAGCACATACATTCCAGAAGGATGACATAGTTTGCTCAAGGATTAGGGCTAAATTCTCCAATACCCTCAGCTGGACGTGCAATTACGGCACTTCCCATTTCACAGCTTGTGTTCCCCAGTCCTACCACAAGAAGATTTGTTCTGTGAATCACGTGCAGGAATGGACCGTTCTTTGTGACATGACTGCCTTGATTGTGTAATACAATCTCTCCTTCCCAGATTTTGAGTACTGGAAAAATACTGTAATATGTTTTTACTCTTGTAGCCTGCGACATTTTACTGCTTGGCCAGATTCATTCATTCAGGTTCAGGTTATTTAGATCAACATGGTTATGGTTGAACCAGTGCTAAATGCAACCCTGCTATAGTCTTAGAATTGTTAAGCAATACAGCACTTTCATTTCCAGTTCAGAAAGACAGTTTCCTATAGCATGAGACAGTATGAGGGGGAGATGGATCACTTCAAATTAACAGGACAGATAACAATGTTTAATATGGCTGTTGTAGTAGCAGGATTTCTCGCCTGTAGTAAAAGAGCCAATCTGCCACCTTTTATTGCTTGAGAATGTATGTTAGTCTGACCAGCCTGAACCATTTTTAGCTTTATTTTGGTTAAATAAGTAAAATTTGTTTATTTATGTAAATGTTGTTATCAACAAAAATATTGCATTTTCTTTTATTTGAATACATTAAATTGTAAGCTTATCCAAAAGTTTAAGGAGATTTCCGTCTTTACCCTTCAAGTAAGTTTTGTGTGTTTTTCCAGTAGAAAATACCCAATTTTAGGTTGTAAGAGCATTTCCATTTACTCACAAAAACATTAAAAATGTGTTATGTGTCCAAATGTGTTTTAATGTATTAAAAAAAGTGTTATTTGTTTTTTAAATTAGTTCTAGAAACATTCAAAATGGCCCATTTTTGATATAATTGACATGATTGTTTATTAAAGTTACTAATAAAAGAATAAAGTTTTTGATACATATGATTTGTAACATTACAAAAGTTCTACTAACATTACTGCAAGAATGTTTTTCATAACTTTTGATAAATGAGAGAACTTTTAGAGAAGTTCTAACAACATTCCCTGTTAGCTGGGATGAAAGGTTTAGTGTTTAGCTGAGAAATGGAAGTCATATTGACCTGGGAAAGTATGAGGGCGAATTAATGGTTAGAGAATGTTTGCATAAGTATTTTGCTTATTTTTACCACTGAAACAGGTTTCAGTTTGTGGAAATGTGGAAATAGGCTCATGGTAGCTGCTGATGCAATGTTGATAAGGTAATTTTGAGTGATCTTCTTTGAGATTGCAGATGAGACATATGAGGTTGTTTGGGTCTTGTTTCCAGGTGAAACATAAAAACATGAGATTATTTAAATAAATATCAATGCTGTGTAGAAAAAATAAATCAAATATTACATAGTTCTCAATTGCATTTTTTTGTGTCAGGAGAGACTCACAGGTAGAGAGAGAAGCTTGGAAACAGAGGAGGAAAAAATAAAGTAGGAGGGGCAAAGAGAGAGAGTGTGTGTGTGTGTGTGTGTGTGATCCTTCAGGAGAGGGTGTGGGTTGGGTTTACTTTAAAAGAGCCTGCTGTGATAGTTCTATGCCTGATTACCAGAGGGAGGAGGACAGGAGCATTCAGCATTTAGTGTGTCATTCATTCCTCCTCTGTGAAGTTTCACTGTTCCTCAGACCTCAGCTGAGCTCCATTATGTATCGGGCAGCAGTGCTGCTGGTTCTTATCAGCACGAGCGCAGCTCTGAGATCAGAGTGGATGCCGGGGAATTACACATCGACAGAGGAAGGAGCTCGGAGCTTTGTAGATGACTACAACTCAACAGCCGAGGAAGTCTACTACTTCAGCACAGAAGCCAGTTGGAACCACAACACCAACCTGACAGAACACAACTCTAACCTGCAGGTAGTTCTCTATGCCTTCTCCAGAGACCAGCTAAATGATTATATTGTCATTTTATCTCTGCAATGTGCTTTCAATACATCTTGTCATTATGTGGGACTACACAAACGTCAGGCATGCTGGCGTTTCTGCTTTTGATTTTCACACACATTTAGCCTTACCACTTGTGTAATATAATTCATGCATTGATTCCATATGGTCACATTGAAACGAAGCTGTGAAACATGAGCTGTGAGTCACTGAATGACTTGTTATGATGTCTGCACACACTTTATGCATCACAATATTTTCATTTCTAGTTTTAAGACTGTAGTAAAGTTTGACTGGGGAGGGAGCAAGAATCATGGGATTACTGAAACATTCTGCAGAGATCTGCAGTGATGTTGTGTAACGTTAACAACCAAGACTAATCATTAAAATAATCACAAAGTTCAAGGCTCAAGAGATATAATGATAAACTTCACAGACACCTGAGGTTACACGTGGACTCTTTATTCAGGAGAGCATTTAATCTCATTGCTACTTGCAGAGACCTTGTGTGATTTTTACATGTAAATGTCCCACTCATGTTACGCAACGCCGTAAGTTACTGGTCAGAACACAAACAAATACCATCCCAGCATGGTGAAACGATGCTCAATGCTGTCTGTATCCAATATGTTTTTGAGGGATGTAGCAGTTAGTCCAGCAAAGTTAAACAGGGTAACAAAAGGTGAGATATAATGAGAAATAGAAATACCAGATGCCAGTGTGATCAATGCAGAGGCTGTGATCAGTATTAGACTTTCTGATACGCACACACACAAACACACCTCCTTCCGACAGCTGTCTTAACACTGTTTCACAGCTGTCTCAACACTCTCTCACAGCTTTGCAAATGGATCCTGGCACCACTAACGATTCACCCTCGCAGCACAATATCTGAACGAAACCTCATAAAAGCCTGAGTAAGAGCAATCGTGAGCTGGGCAGAACCCGAGCAACGCCTGGAGTGATGTCTATTATTCTAGACACATCAAACGTGGTGATCAAAGAGCCTTCGTTTCGGGCATCTCTTTAGGAGGTAGTGGGCGTTGGGCCAGGATTCACCCTGACTACATATGATGACAGAGCAGTATTGTATCAAAGCAACACACCCCAGCAGACTCTCTGCACAGGGGCTGTGATCACAGGCCACTGGTCAGGGTAGCTGGAGCAGGTATTTCTGCTATTTAGCATTGTGAAGTGATTTCACACTTGAGATGTGATTAAACAGTGAATGATATTAGAAACGGCAAGTATACAAATGATATACCTGTTACACTCGTTTACTTGTTCATGATCAGGTGGTTTGAAGGGCTGAATGCAAAGTTCCTGAATGCAACTGGATATGTGCCAATATACAAAATATGAAAAAAAAAATGAAATTATGTAAATTTGGCCTTTAATATTAGTGAATTCCACCTCAATGCCACTACCATACATTAGAAGCTCTCTCTCTCTGGTCTGTGGTGATGTAGTGAGTGATGCAAGTCAAAGCATCAGATCAAACAGCAGAGATGACTGAAATCAGTCATGATATCTTTTATTTACCCTCTAAAAATACAGTTTAAAACATAGACTGCTTGGATCTTTCAAAGACACAGTGGGCTGGAAACAGGTGCAGTCTGGGAATTCACACTCCACCCCATCACACATCGTATGATTAGGGACGGTTTCAGGGAGTTTGTGAGAGAAGTATCCAAACATCCTGTAGAGCTTTCAATGAAACAGGTGCCTTTCTATTCTGAAAAGGTGATTTTTAAATATCTGTAAGAAAAAAATCTGAATTCACTGGCAGATAATTTTCATATTTTTATTTTTTTTATGTGATGAATCTAATCTGTGATGAGTCTAACTTGTAGACAGTGGTGTAGACCGGTCCACCCTTACAAGAAAGAAGTGTGCTGTTAGTTTATTTCTTTTAAACTGAATAAAAGAAGTATACTTTCAGTCAATATTCAATATTTCATATATATTTGAATATTGACTAAAATTGGGAATATTTCCAGTATAAAAATTATGACCTTATTAGGAACTACAGAAAGTGTAGAAATAAGTTATAAATAGTAAACAATAATGTGATGTTTGATGAAGTTTACGTAAAAAAAAAATTCAAAAGTATACATTCAGTAAACTACTAGTTTATTAGTTTATATAGTATACTTACATAATATACAAGTATATAGTTATATAGTATACAAGTACACTTCAAAGTGTACTTTCATAGAGGTAAGGATTTAAATGACCCCCACAGTACCTAACAAACAACATTAACAAACATCTCTAAAGATCTCAGTGACATAAAGCTGACATAAACATAAAAGTGACATAAAGCGCAGTGCTTGAAAAATATACAACTTCATCTCAAATGTTGCTCCACACTCAACACCTAAACGCAACGCATGATCTCAACATGGGGCAGGAGGACTGAATCCTGGACCCTGTCTAAAGGACATCACATTTTCAGCTCAGTGAAGTGTAACAGGGTTAAGCCCCCCCACAACTGACACACAATACTGCTTTCATGGAGTTTGAGCAGGTCGTTTATACCTCCAGATGGTTTTAGGTGCTATTCATAATCTTTAAAAACTGATTTCCTGTCAGCTTTTGAAATATAACAAAACCACTCCTGTATCTATGCAAGCCAAGCTTTAACTGAAGACACAACATGAAAACCCTTGAGACTGTTCTAATATTGACCAACAGCCAGAGGTTTTGGAAGCATAATCATGTGGATATAAGGGGGAGAGGGTGATGGGAGTTTTTGTTCATACGATTGGATTTGAATGTAGGTTCCCTTGCAATATAACTTAATATATAAGTATATATTAAGCTTTATATATAAAGCTTTTTTTAAATATGCCCTTTAAGGGCACACAGTCCTGCAGAGTTTATTTCCAGTCCTGTGCTTACACACCTCTTGCCTGAAATTTTATTATATTACGCCAGAGTTACATTAGCTTGTGTTTGGTTAGGGTTGGAACTAAACTGTGCAGGATGGTGGCCCTCCAGGAGACATTTGGAATCTCCTAAACAACTCATTTGTGTTTTGTAAATTGTTACCAAATACACCAGCACAAACTGGACAGCTCAGGAGTCAGGAGATGTTTTTCCTGTTTATGAGTCCTGTTTGTAAGTCAGATTTAATGCTTGTGGTCCTTACAGCTGTAAATAATAAGACTTTTCTCTCTGCTCTCTTTAGGTTGCTGCATCTTTGGAAGAGCAGGCCTTCACAGAGGCGTGGGGTCAAAAAGCAAAGGCTACGTTTCCTGATTCTCTTATAGAAGGTTTCAGTCCTGAATTACAGAAAATCCTCAAGAAGATCAATGCTCTGGGAGCTGCCAACCTCCCATTCGCAGAGAGAGAGAGAGTGAGTTCTCATATACCATTGAAAGTGTGGTGATATCAACTCCAAATGACAAATGTGTTGTAATCTTTGTTTTCTTAGTATAACACCATTCTGAACCAGATGGATAGCATCTACTCCAAAGCAAAGGTGTGTCTCAGTGCAGAGGAATGCTGGTCTTTGGAGCCTGGTGAGAAACCTTCTATCACTTTCTTGATAGGTGTCAGTAAGGGTCAGAATAACGGTAGAAATTTTTTTCGTTTTACACAAAAAATTCGTTTTACACAAAACATGAAGATGGTGTTAAAGCCTCAGATAAAACACCAAACAGCCATTCATGCTTCATTAGGTAGTAGACAAAACCAATCACGTTTCAGTTTAGGAAGACCAACTGCAGTCCAAAATTCAGATGACATAATTGTAAACTGATTTTTAATTTATATGCAAGGCAATATAATGCAAAATTGCTTTGATATTAAAGAAATTTTAACAAAATTACTTTTGTTTTCATCAATTGTTTTAAATAATAATAATATTTATTGAATGTTAAAATACAAAAACTGGAATGTCTGTGACTGATATGCTCTTTTCAAAATCGCTTTTGCTGTATGAATTGGCAGATCACAGTTCACCAATCATTTACTTGGGTGCCTTAAGAAACAAGAATTAGGGGCCACTTAGTAAATATATCAGACTTGCATACATTAATGAAACACTAGCACATAAAGTGTCGACTTACAGAGTAGATTGCCTTTGAGAGATTTTCTTTGGCATCCGGTTCTACTGAAATTTCTTTTTGTTTACACTAGGTGCATTTACATGGAGGATTACATGTATTCTGATTCTAATCCATTTAAAGTACAATCCCAATTAAAATACATGTAAACACCTCAATCATAATGACAAAAAAGTTTCCATGTAAATGTGGCTACTGAAAGTTACGTTGACACATGCAAACACACAATGTTTGCACACTGTTATACACATGTGTGAGGGTGTTTCATCTGTGTATGCTGATATGTTTCTGATTTAAGTCACAGGCACATTGTCTATTGTTACTGGATGCTAATACAAGCCGACGGGAGTTTTTTAATGTTTATGCAAACAGAAGATAGTACAGACTTAATACTGAAATTATCTGTAAAACAAACAGGAAAGAGACATTAGGCTAAAGTGCCTTTAATTCGAAAATGTAAACAACCTGAGACATGAAACTAGTTCCAGCTAGACCAGACCTTTGTTTACAGCACTGTTAATGTTTGTTATTTTGCTACAAATAAAGTTTAATATATACTAAATGAATGCACTCAAATCTCGACATGACATTTAAAATATTAATTTATAATAATTATATGATCACACATTTGTTAATAACATAATTCATCACAAGAAACAGCACAGCTCACAAATCTGAAGTTTCAATTTTTTTTTATTGTGTTGTCATAATTGTATTGTTTAGACTTGTGTACAACAGAAACAGATGTGTTGTTCTGCAGACACATGTATATGTTAAAAACACACACAGCACAAACAAACAGCACAAAATCTGACTTGGCACATGCAAACAAAATCCGCAAGTCCATTAGTGTTGCTAGTCATTAGCTAAAGTTCAGTCATCAGCTTTTGTCCGCTGTTCCTGGCCTCACATTCCAATCCACGGATGCACAGACGCCATTGTCAAAGTATGTATCCTGTGCTCCTAAAAAGGTTTTTTTAAAAACAAAACTCTTCCCAATGAGCTTCTGTGCACTGGTACACAGTAAAGCATTTTTTTCTCATTTGCAATGCTCAAAGTAAACCCAATCCCAAAACCTAAAGCAATTATCATAATGCTAAATAATTAGTGTTAATTATTTACGTATTTTTGTGTCACGTCAGAGCTCAAAGAGATTATGGCAACCTCAAGAAGCTATAAGAAGCTTCTGTACGCCTGGGAGGGGTGGCACAACGCCTCAGGAGATTCTCTCAGAGCCCTCTACCCTGAGTTTGTAGAGTTAAGCAACAAAGCGTCCAGGATGGATGGTGAGCAAGTCATTCTTTTGTATGAATGTAAAGAGAAAAGAAATAAAGAAAAAATTGTCATTTTCTTCTGCTTATCTGTCCTCCTCAGGCTTTGAAGACACAGGTGCATACTGGCGTTCTTGGTATGAATCTCCAACCTTTGAGCAAGACCTTGAAAATCTGTTTAAGCAACTGGAACCCCTTTATCAAAATCTGCATGCCTTCGTCCGGCGCAAGCTGTACAATTTTTATGGTCCTAAATACATCAACCTTAAGGGTCCAATCCCTGCTCACCTCTTGGGTAAGCCCATTAAGAATATGAATTTCTGAAATTTAAAGGTACAGTTTGTTATTACTGTAATAATGAAACAACTCAGATCGCCAGACATGCCTGAATTCTGAAGTCCATATTGCAGTTTATTCTGGCTAAGAATTGCCCACTTAAACAGGAAGACATGGGTCGTACCATAATCTTAATACAAGTAACCACAGTTTTTACATGGTGTCTAGGAATGGGTTTAAATGAAAGAAGATACAGCCATGACCTTTACAAAATGAATCCTAACACTGGTGTGGCCGTCTCCATAATTGGCTACAAGATAACACTGAAAATTACCCCAAAATACGCACAGACCAAAAAAAGTGCTTTTAGCCTTCTACTAAGAGATGAGTTCTTCCTCATTGTATAAACTCTGTACCTTGTAAACACAACATTCCAGATGATCTAATAAACAAAAACACTTTACTCCTTAACTTCTTACTCCTAAGAGTTGGCTTAAATCCAGCTGCTGATTTCAACCAGAGCTTCTATGAGTACAGTATGCATAAGGCAGTCAGTCAAAGGATCTGTCATATGAGACTAAGACTATTATGCAACAGTCCTGAGGTTACTGGTATGTTTGGTTTCAGGGAACATGTGGTCACAGACTTGGAACAACATCTACAACATGATGATTCCTTTTCCTGGCAAACCAAATGTAGATGTGACTGACACCATGAATGCTAAAGTAAACTAACAACTCTTCTAAATTTCTGAATAATATCCTTGTAATATGCCAAAGAGTGATGGTGTGACATTTGCTGACAGGGCTATAATGCCACTCACATGTTCCGAGTGGCAGAAGAGTTCTTCACATCTCTGGGATTGATAGAGATGCCTCAAGAGTTCTGGAACAAGTCCATGCTGGAGAAACCTGCTGATGGAAGGGATGTGGTCTGTCACGCCTCAGCCTGGGACTTCTTCAATCGTAAAGACTTCAGGTAAGACTTTATAGTATGGTAAGTTGGGTCATATTGGTTGTTAAGACCATAAATTGGGCTTAATAGAGTGGACTTGAGGTGGGGTGGCTGATGTCAGTCCCGCCCCAAACTTACTTTGGATGAGCTCATGTTGTTATGTCCATCCCATGTGGACAGTTCAAACATATAGCAGTTCTGTTTGGTGCCACTAGTATGTAACCTTCACTTTGGTGGGCTTTTTCTGTTCCACTAGTGTCATGAAACAGGCTTGTAATTTGGAAGCAAAACAACTAGTCAGACCCCAAACTCACAACATTGGTTGAACTATTGTTGTTATGTCAGGCTGGTTAGAATGCTTAGACAAACATTGCTTTGTGTTTATACTGTAGCACCACAGAACCAATGTTTACAGTGTTGGAAGAATAATCTACAAATTTCTGGAATTGTAGAAACTATTTAATTAAAGAGTTTACAAATATTACCTTTAAATTTTATTTAAGAAAGACATGATTGTGTAGCAAAATGTGTGTTGGTTACTGACAGAATCAAGCAGTGCACCACAGTGACTATGGAACAGCTCTTCACAGTTCATCATGAGATGGGCCATATTGAATATTATCTCCAGTACAAAGATCAGCCAGTTAGCTTCAGGGAAGGAGCCAATCCTGGTTTCCATGAGGCCATAGGGGATGTTCTGTCTCTTTCTGTGTCCACACCTAAACATCTCAACACCATTGGCCTTCTGGACCAACTGACTGACGATGCTGGTAGGTTAAAAACATGCAGACCAAAACTTATGGTGGAACCTGTAAACTACCAAAGTCCAATTATTACTGAATACTAACGCAACTAAAAATCTGTAGAAAGTGACATCAACTACCTGCTAAAGATGGCTTTGGAGAAGATTGCCTTTCTTCCTTTTGGATACCTTATTGATCAGTGGCGCTGGGGAGTGTTTAGTGGACGCACACCACCCGAACGTTACAATGCAGATTGGTGGTATCTTAGGTAAACAAGTGACTGAATACTATTAGTTTAAGTTGTTATTGAAATAAAAACTCTACATAAAAACGTCATAGAATACCTATTTTATATGTGTGGTTCTTTATGTTAGGACAAAGTACCAAGGAATCTGTCCTCCAGTCAGACGTACAGAGGAAAATTTCGATGCCGGAGCAAAGTATCACATTCCTGGAAACACTCCTTACATCAGGTAGGAACGTTAGCATTAGCTGTAAAACTGTGATTTACATATATACATAACAAAAGTAGACTTTTGGCAGACAGATTTACACTGCATTCAAGGTGTACAGTACATTTTACCTGTGTGTTGTCTGGGAATCAAACCCATGACTTAGGAGGTTCTATTTTTATGCTCTACCAGAAGATTATTTATTGTCCTTTTTTTCTTCTGCAGATACTTTGTGAGCTTCATTCTTCAGTTCCAGTTTCATGAGAAGTTGTGTCAGGAAGCTGGACACACTGGACCACTCTACAAGTGTGATATCTATAGATCAAAACAGGCTGGAGCTGTTTTAGAGTATGTGTTAAGTATAATGACTGATTTGGATCGAATTTCTACTCCATCATTATAAAGAAAGTTTTAGTTCTTATACGTGGATGTAAGAAAGTCTGCTTTTTCGTAACTAAAGACTTTTCAACTCTGTTTGGAAGGAAAGTCCTGAAGGCTGGATCGTCAAAGCCCTGGACAGAGGTGCTGCAGGAAGCTGTGGGAACTAACAAAATGAACGCCAGCTCCTTGATGAACTATTTTGAGCCAGTTACTAACTGGCTACAGGAACAGAATAAGAAAACAGAGGAGACGCTGGGCTGGCCTGATTTTAAATGGGTGCCACCAGTTCCAGAAGGCTACCCTGAAGACATTGGTAAGACTGTGCGCAGAGGAGTTTACTAACTTTTGTTACACAAAAAGGATCACAATTGGATTATTTCAGTACTTGTAAACTTGTACACTGTCCTACTGTACATTAATGCCTTTGAATCCCTCAGGTAAAATCACAGATGAAATTCAGGCAAAAACATTTTTAGATGAATACAACAGCACAGCAGAAGTAGTGTGGAACGCTTACACAGAGGCMTCCTGGACCTACAACACTGACATCAATGAGGCCAATAAGGAGATCATGGTGAGACTCAAACTGTTCTGGATTCTTCTGCAATACTTTCTCTTAGTGTCTTATGCTGCAATTTTTGACTTTAGTTAGCAAAGAACTTGGAGATGGCCAATCACACCAAGATCTATGGGCTAGAGGCCCGTAAGTTTGACACCACTGATTTCCAGGATGAAACAGTGAAAAGAATCCTAAAGAAACTCAGTGACCTTGAGAGAGCTGTACTTCCTGAAGAACAACTGAAGGAGGTAAGTAAGAATGATAAACTCTGTTGAGATTTTTGCAAGCTGACTTGCTTTTATCTTGACTTAGTATTTAGAGACAATGCTACGTAAGCCATTTGTAGTTGATTTCACAAGCAACGCTGCAACCTACATTGAAACATTTAAATGTGCTTTTTGAAAGACTATAATATATTCTCATTTTTCATATAGTACAACAATTTGTTAGCATCCATGGAAACCCTATACAGTGTAGCAACAGTCTGCAAAAATGAAGGAAATTGTCTGCCTTTAGATCCAGGTGAGTTGACTTCATTTAAACAACACATGTACGTGTTTGCCAGATGCTTTAAGATGCTTTGCAACTAATCATCTAGTGTATTAATAGACTGTATACACTATTGTACTGTGGATAATCATATCACTCATTAGTAATACAACAGAAATGTCACTATGGTTATCTCACTATCTTTTAATTTTGGAAAAAAACTTAATAAAACAATATGTAATCTGTTTAATGTGTAATTTGTTGTGCTATGCACTGTGAATTATCCCTGTATCTGGCTTCAGAAACACTATCTTACAATATATTGTATATAGAAATGGGTGGAAAAGTTACAATTTCACTTAATTGTTTTAAAACTATTGTGTTCTATCTTAGTAACTAAAATTGATTGTCAATGACACAGTGAAGAATGAATGATCTCTCAGAATATGTTTCTCATAATAATGGCTGCCAGATGCCCACTACAGCCTCCCTTCTGTTCTGCTCATGTGTTTGCGTTCTGCTCTCCAGACCTGAATAAAATCATGGCTGAGTCCAGAGACTACGATGAGCTGCTATTTGCCTGGCAGGGTTGGCGCAATGCCTCGGGCCGAGAGCTCCGCAGCAGCTACAGAAGATATGTGGAGCTTGCCAACTTAGCTGCAAAGAGCAATGGTACATGCCTCCAAATAAAAGCCCTGATGCACAGAAGACAGATCTTGTTTCTGGAAAATTGGTTAAAGTAACAAAGTTTTTTAAGTGGCAATGAACATTGAAAACATGAGATGTTTTTCCATGATCAGGTCACACAGATAATGGTGCATTCTGGCGCTCTCTGTATGAGACACCCACCTTTGAACAGGATCTAGAGGCTCTGTGGAAAGATCTAGAACCACTCTACCTCAACCTTCATGCCTATGTGCGCAGAGCCCTGTATAAGAAATATGGACCAGAGCGCATCAATCTCAAAGGGCCAATTCCAGCTCATCTTCTTGGTAAGGCATAAAAAGTATTAATGTGATTTGTTCTCTTTGTCCTTTAATATATAGTATGGTCCAACTAACAGGAAACATTCTCAGAATATTGGCTAATGTTCTATAAAAGTTCTCTCAAAGTTATTAAAGATTGTTAGTAGAACGTTAGCAGTAGTAGTAATGTTAGTAGAACTTTTTTGACAATATCATGAATATCAAAAACTTTATTCTTAAATTGTTAGTTTAAAAAATAATGTTAATATTATTTTTCCAAGCATTAACAATCTAAAAAAATAGATTGTTTCTAGAAAAAAATCGAATGTTTCTAGAATTTTCAAAATAACTTTTTAAATGTTTTGGTTACAGAATGGAAACATTACGAAAACAATCGTACTAACTAAAATTGTAGCTGGGGTGTTTATATGTGACTTTAGATCTTTATAT
>JAZGTI010012862.1:0-15346 GCA_036877585.1 Botia kubotai
GTTTTTTTTTTGTTTTTTAAAATGTTTGTTTTTTGTTCTTATCTAGAATGCTCAACGCAGGCATAAATAGCACAGTACTGGAGACAGTTGATTTCATTTATAGTATGACACATACTAACATGTTGCTCAACTGACAACTCTGATACGGCTTTTCAAAAAATACAGTAAATAATTAAATATGTTTATTATCTTTTTACTGAGCTTGTCGCAGTGCATTCTGGGATTATCTTCTTTGTGAAGGATACATTTCTAACCACCACAATGACATGCTGACTGCAGGTAGCATCTGGAATCAACCAGACTTTCCGTGCATCCTGAACCTGGTGGCCCAGACTCCTGTGGCCTCTGATTTCATCCGGCGCCACTGTTCCCCCATGAGACGTGTTGAAAGATGTTTTTTCTTGCCTGTGCTGAACCTGCCGTGCTCCTGCAGGTCTTGTTACCTGTCCTGTCTCCCAGGTTACATCCGTATAATTGCTGCTGTTGACTTCAATTTAGTCTCTTGATAATTATTTTGCTTTGGTAACGTATTGTCCCTGATGAGGCAGTGTAAAGGTGTTAAACCTGTTATGTTTCTCAGGTCATGTGACAGGGCTCAGTGGCAAACTTTGAAAGTCATAGTGAAAACCTTGCACTGATGAAAACAGAGCAAGGTTTAAATTATTCGCCAGATAATTATAGATCAGAGGTAATTTAAGGCAAGTAAAAAGCATAAAAGGCAAATAAAGAGAGCAAATTTGCTCTGAACTTTGCAGACCATTGTGTGCGGCGTAGTTTAAGCTTTCAGGCAGTGAAGCTTAAAGACTTTGGAATCACTCTTTTTTCTTACAGTAATCTTTATTTTATAACAACACATCGATAACAATTTTGTTACAAATTACAAGCTATGAAAAAATCACCCTGGCTGTGTCTGTATGTGTGTGTGTGTGTGTAAACGCCATGGTATCCTTTTGCTGATTGAGACCATGCAATTACCTTCCTACATAGTGTGGGTGGTTAAATCCAGCCACAGCACAAACCCTCCCCAGCCCCTTCATCATTCTGATGTTGTGAAGGCCTCTATCCACCATTTGTGTATGTACTTTGCTTATCCTATCAGCTTTAGCCATATGGGCTCCGACTTTGTAGCGTCATATTTGTCATTTGTACTGTAGGTGTTTTTAGACAGTTAAGTGGGCCTGTAGTGTAAACAAATAGCTCTCTGTCTCAGTGAGAAGTGGTCAGCTGATATGGCTCCCCTTTAGAATAGTCACCCTCAACTTCTGCACTCATTGTCTCTGTATGGTGGCTGTTTCATCTCTCTAGTGTCATTACAGTGAATGATGATGTTTGCTTGTTTTTGTGAAGCCCAACCGAGCACGTTGTCTGACAGATATTTACACCAATGAGTCATTACAGTGTAAAAACTTTGCCCATGTACACCACACAGAAGGTTCACAAGGTGTAAATTGTACACTGTAGTGTAATAACTGGGATGGCTAAAGATTCATGGCCATGTTTGTGTCTGTTATCATTTTGAAGATAAATTCATTCCAGAATGAATGAAAATCTGTAGTTAGGCCACATGGTAATGTAGAAAAGGAGAAGATACCCAATGCAATAAATGTGTAAATGCAGAAGATTTCTGTAGAGCCATGCATAAGAAGCCTTACTACTTACCTATAGATTCATCCTCCAGCAACATGTTCAGTGAGCATAAGTGTTTCGAAAATGATAGAATTTTCTGTAGTCATTCTATAAAGCCCCACTGAGCCACATAATGTTTGACACTGTGATGAACTGACGAGTGTGGGAATCAGAGAGATACTTGAGACTGATATAAGGGTCCCAACACAGCTGTTAGGATGCGCCTCCAGAACTCAAGCAGAATCTTGATTGAAAACAGTGCTGATAAAAATCTATACAAGTATACTGCCACTCAAAATAGCAAATGGGGCCACATGGAAAAATATTTAGTGGCATGCGTCATATTTTATTACAGTGACACGATTTTATTATCTTTGAGTACATCATGGTGCTTTTTTATTTAAATTCAAAAAAGAAATGTGTAATGTAAAATGAATATTTAAAAATATTTGTGCTGTTTGTGGCCGCTAATTTGTGACATTGCACATGTTAATTTCTTTTTACAGAATATCGCTAAGACAGAGAAGTGCCATTGAAGAAAATGACCTGTGTATTCAACTACAAGTTATTCAGAAAGGTTTTCCTGAGTGAGGTTGTAAAATATGAGTATTACTTATAGACAAACAAACATTATTAACTAAAGCCCCTGCTGTAAATGAAGAAAACAAGATGCTCTTTTGATAATTTCTAAACCATCCTGTAATGACGTGAATCCAATCAAATGTGAAATTTAAGTGCCTGCTGTCATTAAAGCAAAGACAGGACAGCAAATACTAAGAAATGTTTAAATCCAAGTACATTTTCAGTTACACTTTTTTCAGTTACAAATTGTTATGCTGATAATATAATTTGTAATAAAACAAATACACCATTTAAAAAATATTATTACAATTATTAAATGTATTTTAACTAATTATTTAAAACGATACAAAATACAAACATTTTCTCTAGTGATCTTCTACTAGCATATATCACACAGGGGTTCATATTCTGAGGCACAGGCAAACACTGTATCGCACGGAAGGCAGATGAGGGAACAGTGTGCACACAATCTCTGGTCATCTTTGTCAAGGACAATTCATTTAAACGGATGAGCTCAGACCTGGCTGTTTCCACTCGTCGAAATGCCTGGCTGTTTCCACTCGTCGGGGGTTTTCAGCGGTGCTTTTGATTGGCTGACAGTATTATTGTATGCAAATCTGACCGGGATTGCAGCCAGTAGGTGAGAAGCTCGCGCTAGTGTGGCACTCAAGACGGGAGGCGCGAGGAGAAGCTGCTCTGTGCGGAGCTGTCCACTCCACCTGCGGTGCTGAAACCAGGATTTCCACGAAATATTTAGCAAGGAATACACACACTGGGCTGATAACTTCGTCAAAGGATTGCCACTCCGAGGACGTCGTACAAGCCAAAACGGCACTGGATGTACTTACACATCAGTTAACATTGTTATTCTAAAAGTAATACTCTTTATTTTACAACCTTACGCGGGAATACCTTTTTGGATTACTTGTAGTTGGATACACAGGTAATTTTGTTTTCTTGTCTCGTGTTCGTGAGGCAGCACGGATCATTTTTGTGTCGGTTGTAAATGCATTTACTTTATATTTTGCATTGGCTTCTGTACCGATGTGCAATACTTCAAAGGTACAAAACGCAAATGCACCGTGCCAAGCATTTTAACTGTAGCGTCTGCACTTATTCTTCCACTGTGAATTATTAAGGATATTGTGCAGTGACATTTAAGACCCTGATCCATGCTTGATGGAGGCTGATGAAGTTAGGCAAGCTTTTTACATGTGCTGTTGTCGGGGAGAAGTTCACTCGGCTATGCCATACTCTTCGAATGAAATAAAGTAAACGGTATGCGGCCGCATGGGACCTTGGGCAACGCTTGTGGCCGAATTTAGCAAGTTTTTCTTAGCACACTAATCCTTGACACGGAGCGCGCACTGAGATTATACCCATTTTCCTCGTGCAGATTAAGTCTGGCGCGTATGTATGGCGACAGCGATCGTTGGCAATTTACTTGGCTGGCAAACTGGTGTTTGTAGGGCAAGTATAAGAGGCGATATAGAGGACCGTTCACGCCGGGCACGGTCTTGTATTCAAAACAGTTAGAGAGCAGCAGAATGGAACATAACGCCTGCGACTCTATAGGCGTTTTCCAGAGTTGAACTGCTTTTAACTTAAACCGTTGTCTTTAAAAAACTAAAAAATAGAGAGACGACCAAAATCATCCATCTAATAAGTGTCTACATAGACCAACAATTACAATGAGCACACACGGAACGCTTCCTTGCTTAAATGTATTCGTAGGACTTCCACCGCCGCGTTCATGAGAATTGGATATATTTATTTTAGATATTGATTATTTTCTTATCGAAACTTCATACATAGTTCTGCTTCACAGCGATTATCCGTTTGAAATGTTTAGCTGTTGTATTAGGTTTTATTTTGAAGAAACATTGTCGTTACTTTTGGTGTGTGTTGTTGTCTAAAGTTGGTGCTGTTTGTTTGTTTATTTTAGAAGAATCCTAGGTTTTTACACAGTGTTAAGTAGTAGTAGATCCTCAAGATTGTTATGCCTGTATGATGCTTTGAAATTCGCATAGCATCATCGACATAGACCTTGCTCTTAAAATCTGTTTAGAAAAAGTGCTTTATGTGTGCACCTCGTATTGCCAGTTTATTTACAAAGGAGTAAAAGGTAACAGTAAAAGCTCAAAGAGTATATAAATAGAAAAGCTAAAAAGATCATAAATGGATAGATGAGTGGAAATGTGTTATACCCCCCTGCGCAGCATATGACTGATGAGGCTCATAGTTAATGTATGAGAACTCAGTGAGGGTTAGCTGCTGTGTGCTCTTATGCTTTCTGCCTGAACACTCACCCTAATGCACACCGAATAGTACAACAAATGCATATAGGAATAATCCTGATGCTTTTCTTTACTACCTAGTGGTGAAAGATGTATTGAAGGCAAACACTCTACAGGGAGCTCCCACAGAGAGAAAAGTGAGAGGAACAACAAAGGATTGCTTCTCCAGCACACACAGATGGCCGACACGCGCGCTCGCTCGTGTGTACAGCACAAATGAAACCGTGTAGCCTTAGATGTAAAAACATGCAATAAATAGCACTGTCTAGAGAAAAGTCCATGAAAGATATTTTCATGGCTCTCAAAAGCGGTAAAAACAATGAAAAGCACTCATGAAGATGGAGAGCAAAACATGCTGTAGTAATACCTCCATTTATAAGGGCAGATCTGGATAATGTAAGGACATGCTTGGCAATGGAAAAATCTTAAAAGTCTTTCATCACCATTTCTGCACAGTGCAGAGAGATACACGGTCCATCTTTTCACTTTTAGACTATCGTCACATTATTGTAAATGTTTCAGCAACAGGTGGATGAGCAGGGGTACGGTAATGCTGTAAAAGCTATCGATGTGAGCACTAGTGAAAACGAATGTAGGCACCATTACACAAGAGAGTGATTTACAATATAGAGCAGGAGACTTGATTTATTCAAAAACAGTAAAAAACAGGCTTGTAATGTATTAACATGCGAGGCATTATGCATTTCTGTTGATTTGAAATCACAACCATCTTTGTTGTTTTCACCCTCATCTGTCCTCTTCATCACCAACACCATCATCATCATCATTGTCTTTCTGCTCTTCCAATTTTCCGCCCTCATCGCGAATCTGTATTGTGCGTACATAATGGTTCTCTGAGACTTGCCGCTGTGCACTGTGCTGAAAGGCAGTGCGCTCTTATGACACACAAAAACTGAAGAGGAGCAACACAAACGCTCTAATTGCTTTCAATAATTAATCTCCTCAAATGACTGCCTCGCCTTCCCAGCCTCCATGTGAATAACATTGCCCTGAGATGCACATTTAAATAAGAACCAGGCATCAAAAGGCATTTATGTTAAAACAATAGTGTTAAGATGGATGTGCCGAACACATGCTGCCTCATAACTTCATTTCGTGTCTCTGAGGAGTCCCTGCCTATAGATATGTTCATCACAGACCTGAGTGAGTGCTACTGTTGCACTAATGAATCCTGACACTGCCCACAGATTGGACAGGTCAGTGCAATCCTCCGTGACCAGCGAATAACACAGTTGAGTGGTCAGCACACATAGCGCTATCTCATAAACTCGGCTCACAAGGGCTGCTCTGACCTACTGTCTATATCCATCTACTAGGGCGAACATTTGGCAGCTTTGTGGTCTTAATTATTGCTGCTAGAGTTTGGATTTGAGTTATGTATCTTAGTGTGATAAGCACTGGCCTACAGGCTCCACATACACTCAGTGTGAGATCATATTCACATAGGATGGCTTACATGCGTGACACTGATTTGTGAAAGGAAAGATTTGCGTTTGACAGGAAGTATTCACTACATGCTGGTTGTAGCTTTGGCCTTGGGGGAAATCAATTCACTTTTATAACAAGCATTTTGAAGTTGAATAGATTAAAGAACAAAGCTAAGCCAGGCAAAATGTGATTTGAACTTGCACAGGGAAATTGTGAGGGTATTTTCAGTTTGTTCAGTGGTGTTCTCAAAACAGAGAATTCTGATTGGCTGTTTGATCCTGCTGAGGTACTGAGCGTGTTATCAGTGCGTGTGTGTTTGTTGCACGCACTGCTAAATGCGAGAGATCTGGAGTATGTCTGCATACAGACAAAAGATCAGCTATTGCTGAATTGGAGGTCTGGATGATGAGGCTCTTACTCTCTTTGACTGCCTCTGTGTGTCTTGTGTGTCTTGTATACAGAGAGCCCCAGCATGACAACCCAGGTTTCCTTCCCTAGTGTCGCATTTTAATGGCTACAGGTGCCAGTTTTACGTCGCAGCATCTGTCCAGAGCCTCAGCTACGGCTCTGCAGACCGTCGCATCTGAACCGTTGTACCTAACAGAAGCAGAAGCCCGTCTCTCTGCTCTAATCTCACCTCTGCTGGCTGCTGGGGTTGCGTGCGTGCGCTGCATTTAATTAGTCCAGATTACCCAGGGAAAAATGCTAAACAGCTCGGCCAAAAGGCAGCATCCAGAGCTCCTTGTTAGGTGATAAACTAAACAAGAAGCTCAGAATGCATTCTGCAAATCATAATTTTAATGACACCACCACCGGCTCAGGCTGTGAATGTAATGAATTACTTCAAATTGCGCTGGTAACTGCATCTTTTAAATCATAAGGCAGGTATGAAATACCAATGCTTATTATGAATAAAACAAAACATGTATTGTTGCAAAATGTTTCTTCTGTAAAGCTGTGCTGTGAACATAAAATGATACTGTACACCTTTACAACATACCGTAAGTCATTTTTGGTAAATTGTCATACACATGCATAAATGTAATGTGAATGTAAATGTAGGTTAAGAGCAAGGTTTTGGGGAAGGTCTCTGCCGGACGATACAGTCTTTGAGGGCTGAGTGAGAGCCAGAGAGCTTCCTCAGGCAAAACTCTTGAATGAATGAATGTTTGGTGCTGTTTTTATGCGTCTCATCTTATTAGATTTTAAAGAGCCAACCGCATATGCTTGTGAAAGAGCAAGAACCATTTAGAGAAATCCTTATGTTGTTGCCCAGGGGACCGCCTCACATTCTGATTAGCATATTACCCAGCATGCTCAGCAAACCCATTTTAGTGGGTGACTGTGGGAGACTTGGGAGTGAGTCATTGGAGGGGGTAGAACACCTTTGGGATTTGCCCAAGAGTTATTCAAAAGTGCCCATAGGAATGTCCACACATTAATCTGGTTTGAGTCCATCTGAATGTTTACATCAAGAGGGACAAAATCCTTTAATCAAGAGAAATAGGGACGAGATGTGAGCCGTGTCCTGTTTACCTTCAACAATATATTAAAACTGCAAAGACACAGACGAGAAGACGATTGAATCAGAGACAGCTGAATTGTCTCACTTTCGGATTTGATTTGAAGTTTGTTTATCCTCCTGGATATGTACTTCTGTGCTGGATTTTGAGAAAGATTACCTCTAATTTAGCTCAGAGCTCAATTTCACAAAACTGAATGGATTTGAGCATTCTGTGCCTTCGCTCAGTGTTAGACCCTTCTGATCTAAGCAAGAAAGGGAACAGGAAATGATATCTTATCAAATGATAGTGCAATTCAGGCTTAAAAATGTTGAACGTGTGTTTTGTGTGTTTGCTCTTTTGGTACACAAATAATGACTTGTGCTATGATTCTCTGTTCCCACTTTCAGCAGTTACATCATGCAGTGACCTAACAAAATAGCAACTTTGCTCAAGGCACAAAAGTCAACAAAAACAAAAAAAGCCATTATTGTTGCAATCATTGAAAAGAAATCATTTTGGTTGCTTTACCAAGTTATAAAGTTTAATTTCTGTAATGTTTCAGAAGTTAATAATCCTGATTGTTTAGTTATTCATTATTATATCATTGGATTCATTTTTGTATTTAGCAGTTCCTGTTCTGCCCACCAGCAGAACAGGAAATTACACTTGCAATAGCCAGTTTGATTTTTGTACGTATGTCTTTCTGTTGCTGTGCGCATATATGTCTTTTAAATGTCATTTTTTCAATATCTTATTTGTTTGACAACACTGTAACATATTTTAGATGCATTTTTTGCCATAATGTAACCCACTGTTTGCACACAGATGCATGCACATACACACACACATATTTTATCTGTGACATAAAAAGGATTTGCTAGGAAATATGCAATACAACACTAAGTTTAAAGACCATGACAATCACATTTGTGATAACAGTGCATTGGGAGAGACGTCTGAATGAAACAGATAACATGGTTTTGAAAATGATGAGAAATAATAAATGCAGGTACACACAGACAGTAGCTCTTACACCAGTCCTGTCTCATCTGCGATTGGATGCCAGCGTGTTGTTATCTGACTGGCACTGGGTGTAATGAGTCAGGGATGTTTACGATCCCTCTGCCCTGGGCTGGATAAAGCTTACTCTCCTCACTCTAATCTGGTTAAAGAACACGTGATCAAACCGTCTGGCTAGACTCAGGTCACGTGATGCATATCTGAACGCATGATGACTTCTGTGTGTGAGGGTCAACCGTTTTCTACAACTGTGATATATGATTGTAAATATATGACTTAAACCATTTTCGTTTACACTGTAGTTGTTCTGTGCTTTGTTGTATTGATTACTGTAGCTGTAAAAGATACTGTACAGGCTGTGTTGCAGCAACATAACTATAGCGTATAGAGAACTTTTTGTAGGGAATATTTTCATAAACAACTTCTTGCACTAAGATAGATTTTGCAGGCAAGGCATCTTGAGAAATCTGGTCACTTTTATTTCGCCAACTAAAGGAATATATAATACACAAAATCCATGCAAAGTGTTATTGCATGAGACCCCAGATCTTCAGTTCACTTTACTGGTGGTGAATCACTTTATATTATCATCATAGAGGTGTCGGATACAGTCACGGAGACAGAGAGGCACGAGATGCTGCGGAATGCACTTCAGGTTTTATGTGTGCGGAACTCAAAGCAGTTCAGACTCGTCTGCAGAAATGCATCATTTTAATCACTGTGCTGCCTTTCAGCCCCTCTTTACAACTTCTATAAAGAGAAAAGCAGTTCCATAGGAGTGAGTTTGTGAGCATTACAGATGTCCATAAAGACATCAAGATATGAGTCTCAAAAGCTCCCAGCGCTGAGGCACTTACAGCACTGTACCTAAAGGCCTGGTGGTTAAGAGCTCTGCTGTTTTCGGCTCATGGTTGACAGCATTCATTGCACTATAACCTGAAGGCGCCATCGATACTTCAAACCAGTGCCACATCATTTTAATTAGCTTTCCATAGACCGTGTCTTGACTGATGCAATGATCGTAAAGTGCAGCACACTTCAGTAAAGCAGCCTGAATGTCAATTGAATTACCTGATATGTAAAATGTGAATTAAAATAGTAAGTCGTAAGTACTTGTTGAGGAATATTTCAGCACTGTTTCATTCTGTGACATTTAAACTCCTGACTGTATTTTAATGATATGGAAACAAAGCTGGAAAAGATATTTTGCATGACCTTTAGGACACTCATGGGGTTTAACAATATGGAAGGCAAATTCTGTAACATTTTACACAAGCCGCAAGCCTTGTCATACAGGGAAATATAATTAAAGGTTCTGCTGACAGTTTAGACAATGACGGAAAAAGTCACATGGACACAAAAGGCCAGCGTCTGTCACTGATTGACAGACTGAGAAATCTAGGCGTGATTTTTACAGTCACTCTTCAAGTCTGGCAATGGTCCACTAACACATCTTTTTTAGACATGCTGTAAACAGCTGCATCTAAGCATGAGACTAGAGAGAGAGCAAGATGGTGAAAAAATCTGGATTGGGGTTTTATGACCAAACATTAAAATATACAACCATTTTACTGTCACAATATGTTGAGAATGTAATATAGCAGGTTTGCCTTGTGGAAAAGCCTTCGTTTGGTAACTAACGAGGAACAGAGTTTGTTTGTTGACTGGTTGGTTAATTTGTTTCTTCCTTGGCTTGTTTGTTTGTTTGTTTGATTGTTTGTTTGTTTACTCTCACTCAAGGGCAAATCACAAATTATAAATGTGCTGAGCATAATTTAGTTCAGGTTAAACTTAATGAAAGACAGAAATAAATATAAGCAGTATTTAAACCAGCTCTTTACAATGCATTAGTCTACTATTTAACATGCTTTAACTAACTATAAAGACTAGACAAACTGCAACAGTCTGCAATAGTCCAGCAAAAACAGCTGTTTGAATATTTCTCACAGCAATCAGATGCTTAAAATATGATATTCTTTGATGTATTTGGTCCAAACATCTCATACTGCCAGGCCCTATGACCAGGCAAATTCCATAAGGAGCATAAACATCTTATCTCCAGCCAAAGTTGAACTCCTTTAGAAGTGAGAAACCAGGAAAAAATAACTGGAGGAGATAAGCAAATAACTTGAATGAAAAATAGAGGTCATTATTTTTTCCAGACACTATCTCGCTCTGTGTATCTTCTGTTGCATGAAGGATGTTTTATTAGATGTTAAAATTCACCCCCGCTAGTCAATTCAGGTTGATATTGAAAAAACTATTTTAGCTGAACTCATATTTGCACAAATTAAGCCAACTTATACAAGTTTTCCCAAAGTAAGACGCTGTATATATACAAGCACAAATAGAAAGTTACATTATTGTTGCTGCTGTCAGCCATGAAATCCAGTAAGACCTTTGAGACTGCTACACAGATTTAAACGATCAATGAAGCCTGTTCTGTATTTCTTGTTACAACAGAACAGAATCTTTGTGCATTTCCTGTGCTGAACTTTCATGTTATTCTGTTTATAATTCAAATATTTCTGACAAATCTTTTTAATCACAATTCAGTTAGTCAGAGCTGTTGATTGGAACCAAACAAACCATCATGCTTTCTCTGACAGAAAAAAAAAACATATTAAATTGGGGGAATACTGTTCTTCACAAAAAAACTGTTTTTTTAAATGTGTACTGGCTGCTGTGCTGTAGATGTCCATCGCAGTCAGAAGATTAGTTCCAGAGAAATGTTTGCAGCCACTCGGGCATGTGCAGTCACCCTACTTCCTGTCAAAAGTGAAGTGTTTTCTTGATTCCTGAACCCCTTGGGGGGAGTGAAGATTGTAGCCCAGTGCTTTATAGAGCTAGAGTTCCTCTATGAACTATTCACGGTTTCTTCATCCGCCTTGAAACAAAGAGCTAAATATGGGTTGCATTTGATTGGTTGTAGAAAAAAGCCAGCCAATCAGATTGGAACCGCCAGTTTTCATGTAGTACTTTGCCACATTATTATGCGCAATATGCATCAGACAGTCAATGAATGGACTGTGGGTGTGCCATCTAAGACATAGCAATTTTAGACTGATGTTTGTAATTCTCATTTTTTCTTTGTACTGTCACATTGCTGTGTCTAACGATCCACTGTGATCCATGTACACTCTGTGGGGTGGCATAAATCACAACTAAACTCACTACAAATATCTACAATGTCAACCAGAGTGGAGGGCTGTCTCTGTATGTGCTGAGAGACAGAAAGGCTGTTCAGAGGAGACTGTACATGGCTGTTTACTAATCAGAGTAGCTATGGCCATGGATAAGTCCTGTTTAGATTCAACAGGAGTCACTTGTATTGAGCTGCCTGCTGAGAGACTGACACAATGTGATCTATTATGAACATTTTGAATGATACACATGCCTCATTTGAAAGTCAATGCCAAGGCACTTGCCATAGATGTGGCAGGGACGATTTATGGCCACCTGATAAAGTTATGATGACAATCCCTATAGGTGAGCGCACAGCGTTCCATCTTCTTGTTCTCTGTCGCTCACTCTCTCTCTCTTTCCGGCACACAGACGGTCTGATGTATGACAGTCATGCATGGTGTGATTAAAGCGAGGGAACATATGGAAACAGGTTTGCATCCAGAGCATTGGCTCATTCTGTAAGCGAGTCGTGTGTCTATCTTCAAACCATCAAAGTGAAATAAAGTCTGTGCTCGGACAGCTTAATAAAAAAAAATCAATTTTGAATTGATTAATTCTAAAAATGAACACTCTGTTATTCTCAAATTTGGTTTCCTTTTTAATTTGTGAATGACTTTCTTCCACTAATCTTTAATGCTGTTATTTTCTGATCTAACCCTTTAAAATGACTTTGGTGTGATATGATATAGTCAGATTAATCCAGCCAAAAAAGTTATTTTTGCTTGAATAAACCGGTTAATGTAGGTTAGTTAATGATTACATGAGACAAATTTTAAGGATACCTGTCAAGGATTAAAAGCAGAGGACTTCATTCACCGTAGTTCACTTGTACAGCCGCTCAAAAACTGGATGGTGTAACATTTTTGATTATTTCTGAAATGTGGTGTTCAGAACTACTTTAATATCTTTATTAAATTTTACTACAAGTATATGTTTTGTTTCTTGTGAGACATTGTAGGGGATGAAAGAGAAGATAACTGTATAAATGTTACCTTGACATGAATGCCCGACTTCAAGCTAATATCTAATGCATTCGCAATCATCACTGTAATATATTAATTCCTTTTCTTAGCTTTATCTTTATTTCCTCATGGTACTCATTATTCCTTAATTGATTCCAAGTAGATTTAATCTTGCTATTAAGTGTGGGCTTCTTATTGAAAGCATTAGTTTAAACTCACAGTAGATTGGCCTTTTCCTTTGTCTGCTCTAATTAGCCGAGCTGTGATGTATTGTTTGTTTGAAGAGGTGTATAATGCTCCACTTGATTCCAACCTGCGCTGCTTGTTGTTTATTTGTCTAATATTGTTTTTATTTCATTACAGAAGGGCACTCATGAGAGGCTTCAGCAGATGCTGGGCAGCGCTCCTGCTCTGGGGGGCAGTTTTCATCGCAGAGGCCCGTCCCGGCAAGGAAGGATTTACCCCAATGGCCTATCGACCCCTCGTCAGATTCCGTCACAAGGTATCGATCTTTCCTGTTTCATTAGCCGCCCCATAATGAGAGGAGACATCTGTCTGGCAAGCTACGATGCTAATTACTATAGAAATCTGCATTGCATCAAGCGTTTCTGTTGGGGTGACTTATTTATTTTTCCTCTGTCAGTGAACAGAATGTCGGATATGCATATTGTTTATAGTAAAAAAGTCTTTCGGATCTTTGCTATGCACAATTAGAACTGCAGGCGATAACTCCAACAGTGCGGACATCCAGATAAAACAGCCCAGCATGATTGTATAATTGAATGTTTATTGACTGGCTGTTGCAGTGGGTGAGCTTTGTACATACACACAAGCAATACAAGCAACTGAGATGTTTTCTTGTACTCAAAAAACATAATGCCACTCCTCGCCTTCCTCTCCATGAGCAAGGTCTGGCAGCACTCCAAATTATGTAACCGATCAATTAAACCCTGGTTGAGGCAGGGCTGTGTCTGGTGGACGAGGGGCTGCTGGAGCAGATCTGACGGTCAGGATTGTAGTACAATCTGTTTTCCACTTGAACTTGAACTCTTAAGGGTGCGTTCACACTAGAGTCTTTGGTGCAGAACTGAGACCGCTTGACATCTGTGATTGGTGAAACTGTAAATTGGTTTTCATCAAACCAAACCAGAATTCACCAGAATTTCTAAATTAACGGTGGTCAGAGGTGCAGTTTGTGTGAGCTTATTAGGGTATTATTATTTATACTTATTATTATCATTATTATTATTTATTATTTGTATTAGTCAATAACAGTCTGACCGCAAGTCAGTTGAATACGGATTTGTTATGCAGTATTTGTCATTTAAAACATTGTCAGTGCTGAAAATAATTATTCTGCTCATGCGTGTTCATAACAGCCTTGACATGATTTGATAATACAAGAGGCAGATCAGTGTTACTGTAGTGGTTGAAGTGCACGGTTAACTTAATGATTCAGTCATTAATTCTCTGAAGGTAACCTTGAGCTTTCCACTCCAGTGTCAATGTTGTTTGTTAATATTCAGAACCCTCTCATAGACATTCATTAAATCTAAGCTTTTAGAAATTCTAAATAGACGCACACATTTTTCTCATATATATCTATATATATGTGTATATAAGCACTAAAATATATATGCATATATATTCTATATAGCATATATATGCTGTTATGTTATATGTGTGTATAAATTCCAATGAATGGAATAAAACCATTGACGTAAGGAACCTGTGTTTCAGATGGTAGGGAGGGCTACAGAGTTGAGACTGTTTTTCTGGCACAAGGACAGGAGATAAGCTGTGACCCCATTAGCTTTTCCTCAACCCAGCCTGCCTCAATCATCATGAGTAATTCAGCTTATAGTATGAAGCTTTGTCCTGCTCTGCAAAAGCCAATCTCCTGTCAAGGATTCAAAGCGAAGGATTTAAATCTCCATAGTTCCACCTAGCCTGTACAGCCACTCAGATTACGGTACAAATCTTGCCCCGCCCCACATACCGGCCAATCAAAAACTAGATGCTTGAGTGACAGATGGAGCATGGCACATGTAGGTACTCATTTTCGTCATGATTTCATTTCTGTAGTTCAGTTGCATAATTGATGTACAATTGATTCCAGGAAGTCATTCGTTTCAAAGAGCAGCAGAAGTCTTCAGAGCAACACAGTGAAGAGAATAGCTGTTACATTTGAAATGCTATTTCAAAAACTGACCTTTAGATAACATGAAATAAATAATATCTCAGAGCATTTTATTCATTATTGATTCTTTTAAATCAAGATTGAAATAACCGCTATGTATGTTAAGTAAGAACAGCAAGATCCGATTAAGAAAAGAGAAAGAAAGAAGAAAGAAGAGAGAAAAGTGTAAATTAACTAAGGGGGTGGTTAATGTAACCTTAAAAACATGGTAAACACAAAAGTAAACATGGTGTTCTCATATGGAATTTGCATAAGAAAGGGGAGGAGCTAGTTCTTATTTGGACTTATCGGGCAAATGGCTCCAACAGCCCTTGAAAACTAAGAGGAAATTTGGAATTTACTGCCTCACAGTAATCACTAAAAATTAAAATCCTCACCAATTATCCATCCTAAGTGAATAATCCTTCTGAATTATCTCCCTGATCTTTTTTGTACCAAAACCAATTACTGATTATTTACAGACAGGGCTGAGTTTAGTGAGCTTCCTTTAGCTCATACATACATTAGGAAATTTCAATC
>JAZGTI010012863.1:0-15346 GCA_036877585.1 Botia kubotai
CTCTCTCTCTCTCTCTCTCTCTGTGCTCTCTCTCTCTCTCTCTCTGTGCTCTAGTGATGTGAGATGTTTGCAGATACGGGTCTGTCAATTGCTGTTCTCACCGCGAGCGTCTCGTATATTGAGCTGCAGATATTAGGAGTCACTTTATCAAAGTGGCGCGTCGCAGGCTTTTCTGCAGCCGCTCCTAATGCGTCTGCAGCCTAAAAACCCTGTAATTTGCAGGGAGGAAAAAATGAGTGTTGGCAGACTAATTCAAATCTGTTATTGGTCATTAAAGTGCTGAAATTCAATAACAGAGCTGGATGTTCTCAGAACTGCGTGGTTGCCATGGTGCCAGCCGGTTTGGGCGGGTTGACTGCTCCGAGGTGGCTGCGCTCATTTTCCCAGCATGCCTGGCCCATCAGTTCTGATCAGGCAGAGCGACAGCGCGCCCGTTTGCTTGGACCTCTCTCCATTAGTTTCTCGGCCGTTCCGTGTACCCCACACGTGTAGCTCATTATGGATCATAGCTTGGGTACAGACAGCAGAAGCCACCTGAGAACACCTGCTGAAACGCTAGAAAAAAAGTGTGTTATTTTTTACTTCAATTTGTAACGATCGTTTAACGGTATATATCGTTTCAAAGCAGCTTCACTAAATAGAAATGAGAAATACAGTGGTGCCACAGATGTCCTTGATAAGCAGTTTCAACTGAAAACTTAAGCAACAGTATTGTTAAATGTGTGTGTGTGTGTGTGTGTGTGTGTGTGTGTGTGTGTGTGTGTGTGTTTGTAAGTGCGTTCGTACTGTACTGTAAATTCTGCATTTGTCATCTTTCCATCCTTGACAGATAGCAAAAGTAAGAAGGGCAGAAAGACGAGGAGAGGAGCTTTTTTTCTGAAACATAAATCAGGGGTTTGTAATGGAGGTGAATGCGCCTCCATTCTGTGAGGGTTCCTCATTTCTCCACAGGCTGTGGATCTATCCATCTGTGTTAGGCCACACAGGGGCTGCTGTGATGGTTTGGGCTCAGTGCTGAGCCTCTGCTGGTTTCATATGTCTCTCTGGTAACACTGGTCATTCATCTGTGGCCACTCTTTCTCTCTTCGTCTGTCTTTGCTCATTGTTCACACATGATTGGGTTTCTCGCCGAGGCCCTTCGAACCTTTAGCCAGTGGAGGAGTTAATTCACAGCAGTACATTAAAGCAGTGTGTTTGTGTTGATCATATTCAGCCTTTAAAATGTGTTTGACAGCAGTGACGTCATTGTAATAGTGGCATGCTGAATGACGATTGGTCTTCTTGCCTACATCGTTTCGCATGCTGAACTATGATTGGTCTAGTGTTTGTTGCATGTATTTATGCCCTTCACTGTATACACTGCACCGTAACTGTGCGGGGCTGTTGATTGTCGCAGCCGCGAGTTAGTGCACGATGTGCATCATGGCAACGGTGAAGCGGTTCTAATAAACTTGCGCTATTTATTAAAACAAATTTAATATTTTTGGCCTTTCACGAGAACTGTTTTTATATGAGGTTGTATTTTCGACCTTATTTCGTTTCCAGAATGAAAGTAAAAATATGCAGCACAGAGGAGCTTGACAGCTGTTTTTGTCAGCATGTCAAGGCCATCTAAAATGAAGGCCACTGGATACACACAAAAAAAACAGAAAATCACGAACAGTTTTTCTGATGAAAGAGTGCCAGCACTCCAATAGTAACCTCTGCCTTATTTTATCAAATATTTTTCCATTTATGAAGAGTTATCACGTGTCAGGTTAATATTAAAAATGTGTTTCAGTCAGCTGTGTTGTTTTGTTCCACTGTGACTCACTGGGTTTTCTGTATTGAATACTGATTCTTGGGCCAGTTTTGAATAGCACGTAGCTCGTGAGCTCAGTATCTTTGTTTTGCTCGTTCTCTGTGGCATACGCAGTTTTGGGTTTTTCTCCTCAGAAATACCTCAGTATTTTCTGTCTCTTTGTAAAGCTGCTTCTTTGAAAAAAATCTACTGGTTAAAAACCTTTAATAACATTAGTTGCATTTTATTGCATCACATTTGTGTTCACACATGGGAGATTTCTGTCTTTGTTTTTTTTCCTTTATTAAAGTTAGGATGGGCTATTTCAAGATAGCTTTGAAAGCGTTAGATCCCGCCTTCCCTTCAGCGCGATCTCCAAAGCCACGACTCCTCCAGCACGTGAACGCACATGAACATTTTACGGTCCCGTGCCTTCCACAGAAGAGATAGATTTATATAAATATATTTAGAGCATTTTACTTAGTTATTGCTTTCAAGATGTGAAGAGACTTTCAGCCAGCATAACAAAAGATTGATCACCTGTGAATTTGCAGAGTCTCCTTGTAGGTTTGGTTGTTGTGACGCTACCAAGGCAATGGGGCATAAATCCTGTACTCAGCACAGAAGTCAGCATTCGGCAGCACTGGGCTGTATGTTTGAAGAATCTGGAGGCATCCGTTAAATCCTGTGAGGTGGACGGATGGAAGCAGCGGCTTGGCAGCTGTGTGGCGGTCATCTGACCTTGGAATGATAGACTCCCGGAGAGCAGCCATTTATTGCCCTTCCCCTTCCTCCAAAGCTTGAACTTTCACAGCTACACGTGTGGTTGATTTATACCTGGTGGCACATGCGAGGTGTGCGGGGAAATATATTAGCCTGTGTGTTGTAGGTCTGGGCCGAAGGAATTTATTTTGGCTGTTTGTTCTCCGATTTCTCCGAAAAACTCTGATTTTTATATTGTAAAACCAAAAAAACTTTAACATAGTAACTTTCTTTTACTGCTTTAAACAGTAGATATTGTAGAGCTATATAGAAATGTCAAAATGCATTGCAGGATGTTCCCTAAATTGCTCTTGGAGGGTTTGGGGACAACACAACGTTAATTGTGTTAAACGTGTCAACTTTTATTAACTTGGCAGGCAAGATTCTCTTTAAACTTTTACTCCGGCAAGACAGTTGTTGACTGTAGAAGAAGAGAGCACCATCTTCCAACAGTGTGTCGGAGGGAATGTTTGTGTGTTTGTAAAAAACAGAGATTTTGTGGCACATCTGTGTGTGGAGATTTTTACATGGACGTGTTGAAGGTGATTCACCACACCTCCTCCCAGCTTCTCTCGTCTCCTCACGGAAAGCAATCTCACGTAAAACCATCAAATAAAAAATTCATCCCCGCCCGCCCAGTCTTTCAACTCCACGGCGGTGTGATGAACAGTCAGCTGTCACATATTAAATCCACTAACGCAATAAAAGAATTCCAGCCCTCAGCTCTGGCTCCAGGAAATCAGCCTTCTCAGAAACCAACTCAGAAATCTGCTGTTTGGAAAACCTTCACACTGACTGAATTCCGAATGGCAGAATTCCAAAGAGGTGGAATTTGAATGAAAACCCTTTGCATCTAAAGATAATGGCAGTGTGTGAACCCTCAGGCGGCTGCCGCCCTGCCTGGTTAGTCAATGAATAAACAAGCAGTGTTTTTGTGTGATGGTTCCTTCTAAGAAAACTAGTTCCAAGGAACCATCATGTCTAATGGTGTAGAACAGGAGTGTTTAATTAAATTTTAACAAGGCCTCTAAGTTTTCTTGCCTGCAAAATACTAACAATCATAATTTATTCGGTTTCACAGTTAGTTTTGAAGTTAAATCAAAGTGCATTTGAAGTAAATTGATATCATACTTCAAGAACATTACCTTTGATACATAAATACAATGCAATAGAAATATGCCCGATATTATATTACATGATATTCTGTGTTGTTATATGAAGTTTTGAAAAGTGTTTTACTGCCCAGTTAGAACCAGTCAAGAATCTGGATCTGAATTATGGTCTGCCAGTTGGTGATGTCAGGTGTAGAACAAATACATATTTAAGCTTTGAAGGTTACCAAGCAAACATAACTACAAAGCAAAAAGAAAAACATATACTCCCTAGCAAGGCAGCATTTGAAGGTTTAAGACAGTGCTGTGTTCTTTGTATCGGTGTCTAATGCTCTGCATCTCCGAGAGGATATTTGTAGCAATACTGATCTTACAATGTAAATCTTAGAACCTCAGAACTCAGATCTTTGCATGAGGGTTGTGACTTCGGCTCTGTCCGTGGTGCTGAAATCTCCGCTGCTGGTGTAGGGCTGCAGTCCATCACCTGCTGACATGTGTTGGGTTCTGGCCACTCTGCCCCCGGCACTCTATTAGAGCAGTAATTGGCGTTCAGGCAGGCGGAGAGAGGAAGCGCATATCAGCAGTGCTATTATTAAATTTATTTGGAGAGCTGAATGTATTTGTCCTGAGGGCCGGTGTTGGGCTCCAGCTGACAGAGGACCATACACTTTCAAACGGATGGAATATTTGTGTGATTGAACTGCATGATGGGAAATGGGCAGTGTGGTTAATATTTATGACCATTTATGGGCCTTAGATAATTGTGTTGTGTTTCGCCCTATAGAGTTTATAAGCTCCATTTTTTCTTTCAATGTTGTCTGTCCGTCTGTTTTTTCTTTCTTTTGCATATTAGTGTTTTGATATTAACTCTGGAGAGACTATGTTTGTGTATTAAGTAATTGGCACAATGGGTAAAGACGGCAATACTGGCAAAACATAACATATTTCTATTTACATTTATGTATGTGTGTATATATATATATATATATATATATATACACACACATATATATAAATATATATACTCTTTTTGTGAGCTTTTCTGATTCAAAGCACAAAGAACAGGGGACTCAATCATCAAATAAATATATGTCAATTGCCTAATGTTTTCACTGCTGTTATTTTCAGTTTTGTTGAAGGTTGTTTGAACGAACAGCTTTTCGTAGTGATAGGCAACAAGCGGTAACATGCCTTCCAGATCAGATCCACGAGAGTTTTTTTGTGTTTGACATCGACCTCTCTTTGAATGAGCTGTTCTCCTGAATTAATCACAACTAGAGCTTCATTTCTGGAAGAAATGGTTGTGACTGTGGGCTCATCTGTTTCTCTCTCTCTCTCTCTCTGTTTACCCAAACAGCTTGACACATGACAGCTGTAGTTAAAGGTAAAGACATGATGGGATGTTCAGGTGTAAGGACCAGAGCGTGGGGCGTGTCATCCTTCATCTGTCAATCATTACGAGTCACAGGCCACTTTGGCAAAATTACATAGTGTTTTCTCAGCGCCCTCACCCACAGAAATCGGACTCCTCTCTGCTGTCAGCCAGCTCTCCTTCAGCTGTAATGTTGACACGTATGGATGTCTGTGTCCTGTTTTCTCTCACATGCTTTTAAATGTATCCGTCCACTCACAGCCAAACCAAATTATATATCTGAAATACAAGAGA
The DNA here is from genome assembly GCA_036877585.1 of Botia kubotai. Lineage (NCBI taxonomy): Eukaryota > Metazoa > Chordata > Actinopteri > Cypriniformes > Botiidae > Botia > Botia kubotai. The sequence goes on from JAZGTI010012863.1 coordinate 5,321, forward strand.
GAGAGACAGAGAGACAGAGAGACAGAGAGACAGAGAGACAGAGAGACAGAGAGACAGAGAGAGACAGAGAGAGAGACAGAGAGACAGAGAGAGAGACAGAGAGAGAGACAAGGAGAGACAGAGAGAGAGACAAGGAGAGACAGAGAGAGAGACAGAGAGAGAGACAGAGAGAGAGACAGAGAGAGAGAGAGAGAGAGGTATCCCAAATGTCAAATCTCTGAGTAAATCTCCCTTAATGGTGTTCAGATGGACTTAATCTGGAAAATTACTCATCGTGTCATTTTTGTTTGTATAGTTTTTCATAATACGCATAGTTTCAAAACAGCATTACAGAAAATCTCACCTTTATGTTTTACATGTTGACTGTGGTGAGGAACAACTGTTCAGATGAACGAGGGACAAACTCGTGTTTGTGTGTTTTTATTTTGTCACTGATATGAGGTTACAGTTTTCAATACTGAATCTTTACTTCAGGAAAAAAAATTTTAGCGATAGGAGACATTTTGAAGAATCATTTTTCATTTTCATTAACAGTTTTGGCACCTTCACTTTAGAGTTTGGGTTCCAGCATGGAAATTTATTACCATTTGTACTGCATGTAAATCTGGTCCTCCTCAGTTCATCACGATCAAGTTTTTAATAGCTTTCAACGACCCGTTTCTGGCCCACATCCATAAATTATATAACAGCCGGTAGCCGTTGTGTAATTTATGGCTTTTGAAGGATTTCCTCCTTGTGTTTCGTGTTTAGGGCCTCGAGCCTGTCAGAAACCCAGTCAGTGTAAAAACTTGTACATGTTAGAGAGAACAAACCACAGATCAAAAAGTGCATCTTCCGCATAACTGTTTATTCAAACTTCTACACTCCTCCACCAGGCAGGTTTTAGTTGTATATTGTATTGGACTTTCTCTGTTATGGTAAATAATGAAGTGGTGTGTGTGCAGTCAGACGCAGAGATCTGACACAGCTGTGCAAACGGAAGCTGTGCCGCACTCACTGAGCAGAAAGTCAAATTTAACAGATGCCAGAGTCTAGTGTCCAAACCTTCGTGTTTAGACTCTGTTCTGGTGTTGTGCTGTTTAATGGCAACATAGCCTTTAAAAACACCAAACAAACTATGTATGCGTTCATGTGTTTAGGCAGAATCTTATGCTTTCAAAACTAGGTTGCTATTGCTAACCTCTCCAGAATTGTTTACCGGACCTTTAATATGACGTTATTATGAAAGTGCAGGTCCAGGCGACCTGTGGGGACGCCACCTGAGAGAAAATGACCTTTATGACCTTCACCCTCCAATCACCTGTGCCCCACAGACAACAAGCCCTCCTCATCCCGCCTGCCTTCTCATCTACCGCTCACAGATTGAAGCTGATCTCAGAGCTGTTTATGGATTCACGCACAAAATGAGTGCAGCGGATGAAAGGAAATCAAAAGCGACAGGCGCAAAGCGAGTGGCTCATTACAGCGCAGACCATTAGCAGTCCAGTAGGAAGAGGATATAGCGAAGAGGAGGGGCGGGTTCGAGAGGCGGGGTCAAGGGACCGTTTGACGCCTGCTGAAGTTTTGGCTCCGCTCAGACAAATATTCCCTCCAACCCCCCCCGACTCTTTTCAATTTTCTTATGGTATATTAATCTTTAATGGGGTAATAATTGTGGTAGCATATTTGATGTCACCCACCATTACACCAGATTAATTAGGCCATTTAGTTTAGCGTAAGAAAGTGTCGCTCATAACGAATGAGACGGAGCTTTATGATTGGCCGCATGATGTCATTTGTAATGGCTTTCATTGGCCGTTTTGCACGGCATCAGTGACACCATGTTTTATGTTTTTGTCCAGATATGTTCATTTGTTTAAAAATCAATTAAAAATGCAACCCGACAATATTCTGTATACACCTCTTCTGTTATTAGCAGGTTTGTTTAGTCTAAAAGCCAAAATAATTAAAATAAATAAAATCCCATTAAAAGGCTGAATAATGTTTTAGTTTAATATTATTAATATTTAAAAAATTGGCTGCCATATCTGTACTGTGTTACTGTCCTGCAGGTAGTCATTTTGTCGTGACAGGAAAACTATAGAATTGGTTAATCGAGTTTGTTTTAATGACAGATATTACAGGTTTTGTAAATAAATGAAATAACCTCAGGAACGTTCTAATATTCATTTTGTAACAAAAAAAAAGGTTTCGCCTAAAAATGTTTGAAAGCATTTTGAATAATATTGAGTTTGTACAGGCATGCATATTCAAAATACAAGATTATTTCTTTTGTAAGCTGTGAATCTTCGTATATTTTACGAAACGCACGTCAGTTTGGTCACTGGTAAAACAATATGCAAATGTGTTGTTTTCACTTCTTAACAGGTGTTAAACATAAACAGATGCGCTGGAGCACCTGTGGCCATGAGCCTCAGATGGTTTATATCTGACGTTGTGTTACAGTGATGGTAAACCTCATTCATTCTCTCTGTGCAGTTTAATGCAGGCCGCCTCAGGCAGTGAGACCCGGCTCATGTCTCCAGTGCAGGACTGAATTAGAGGGATTGTCTTTGATTTCCCCTTCATCAGTGTTGTTCATTATTTGACCTATTTGGATGGAGGCTGGTGTCCCTGGCTGTCCTTGCTCCAGCTGTGTTTGTCATTCAGGAGTTAACAGTGGTGGTGGACCAGTGTGCAGTTCCCCACGGGTGCTGCTCGGTGCAGTGTTCCGCAAACCGTGTTTAAAGGATCCAAAAATATATATATTTATATATACATATATACACGGTCTGAAAACATCTTTAAAAAGCACATATGTGCTTTTCAGACTGTAAACATATGGACTGCATTTTGTTTTTTCTGTCTACTTCTATATAAGATAAATTTAAGCTGTAGATATTCTGCAAAACATCCCAAACCCCATCAGCTTTTCTCCGTAGCCTTCCCCAAGTGTCTTTCCAACTAAGCTGTTGCATTTTTCTATTCTTTCAGTTAATCTACAGGTTCTTCTTCCCTCATGCGATATCGTCCAATAAGACGTCAGCTTACTATAGCCTGAAGTCCCCATTGCTTTCATCTCTGCTCTCTCATGAGCTCTTTTAATGGGATGTTGAATATTCCTGTTGTGTTTTGTTGCATTTTTCTTCTCGGCTAAAACGCTGTCTGTGTCAAGAGGGACTAAAGAGGCCCGTTCATGTCAATAACTGTATTTTTCCTCTGAGGCAGCTGAAGATGAGGTCTAATCAAATGGATATTAAAGTCACAATAGACTGCGCCTGCTATTACGAGCTGTCAAGTGTGCCTCTTTCTCTCAGAGATTAGTTTTTCCTGCTGAATATTTATACACTTACTGTAGGCTTAACCTCCGAGTCGATGGCTTTAGATTCCTCGTCTAACCTCTCGGCGCGTCTTTCCTCTGTATTAATTAATGCCGCTCGGTTTGCATGATACTGTTTTGGCTGATTCCTCATTCTGGTGCTTGCTAATGCTAATACCTGTATTTTAAATGTAACGCTGTGACTTTCAAGTGCAGTTCAGTGAATACTGCAGATTTGAGGGGAGTGTGTTTAATACTCGTGAACTCCATTAATATTATAAAATACAGAGCTGATCACCATAGCCTTATGAAACCAAAACATAATATTTTTTCTTTCTTTTTTATTTTTACAGTTACATTTAGACATTTAGCATTTTATCCAAAGAAACTGAAGTGAAACATTTTATCAGTCTGTTTATCAGTTTAACACGTAACCTTTGTGTAACCTCTCTCTCTTATTGCTAACGCATTGATCTGAACAGTTGAACTACAGGTACACGTGTGAATGTTGCTCACCCGTGAACATGAGTATGAGATTGCTCAGGTGGTTTTCAGTGTGATGCTAGGGTGTTCTGGTTGGTTGCTAGGTGATTGCTGTTTGTTTTCTGGTCCCTAAATAAGCCTTGATCAAGCTTTGTTTGGACTTTTTACTGTAAAGTATGTAAAGTGTGTAAAGTATGTGGTGATGTTTGTGTTTACAGCAATCCTTGCATTGCGTTTACAACAAACAATAACATAAATATACACAAATAATAACATAAAATCTTGCGTCATGGGGAAACTTAGAAGTATAAACCAAAATGATAGTTTAGTAATGATGTTTCCTTCTAATAATGTTGTGTCTGTCTCTCTCTCAGGTGTGGCTGGGGCTCCGCAGGCGCAGGGCCAGCCGAGGTGTTCGTCCACCATGGATGTTGATGAGGAGGAGAACATGAGTGAGTGATAGTTTCTCCTAAAACTTACACCCTCCCTCTCCACACACACACACACACACACACACAAACACACACCTGTCACACTTCCCCTCACTGATGTGGCACTTGGTGAGCAGTTCACAGCTCCTCCCACCCATCTCACTGCACCCACACTCAAACCAATCCCAGCGTCACTTCCTGTTGAGTATCAAGCTTTAGATGCTAGAAATCTGATCTTTAGATGCTAGAAATCTGATCTTAAAAAAATCAAAAATCTTCAGTCCATCTCTTCCTGTCTCCAGTGGGAGGTTCTTGTCAAAAATAAGCTTCAGGGTGAACCGGACTTTGTCAATAATTTCAAATCTGGCTGTGTGAGACCGTCCCAGTTCTAACAAAATCTTAATTCTGTGCATTAATGTTATCAATGAAGCCCTGCTGGGCTCCAGAATGGTTTATTCTGCGTCTAGTCTCATTCAGTCTTTATTCAGCAGTGCAGTTAATAGAAAATCTGTGAATAGCAGGCGGGCAGGAAGAGTTGTTAACCCAGAGGAAATGTAACGTCTATTGTGCAGTCACGTACAGATGTCTGTTCTGAGACTTCTGACAATAGAGAGCCGTCATTCATTACAAATCCAGCCCGAGCAGACGCTTTCTTATTTAGATTTTCTGCTGATACAGGTATTATGATATCTAGAAGCACGGCAGACTTCAGGAGCAGGAAACTGTGGGATTGTGTGCCGTACTGCCGCTCGAGATTCTGCTGTAGATTTTCCGCTTACTTGAATATGACAGATCAACAGGTTGTTAATATGACTTAGCACATAATAACAGCAGATAATAAACAGAGTTGAATCTGTAATAATCACTGTAATGGTTCTACATCACTGATTGGTTTATTTGAGAAGTTTGAGAGAGATTCAGGGCTTTGTTTGTGTGTGTGTGTGAATAGAAAGTTTGATTAGCTTAAAATAAAAATAATTTTGTGTGTGTGTGTTTGTGTGCGAGAGATTTGGATATATGCAATGTAAAAATGTGAGACATTTAAAGGACACATTTGCTAAATTCCAGAGTTTGTTGTCCTCTCTCTCTCTCTCTCTCTCTCTCTCTCTCTCTCTCTCTCTGCCTCCAGTTTTTCTCTCTTGCTTTCACTCCTGACTCCCTGATTCTCCCCTTGTATCTCCATCACTCGATACCTTCCTTTTCTTCTCCTCCTGTCTTGTACCCCTTCCTCCTCCCTCTCTCCTCCCTCTCTTCTTCCTCTCTCCTCCCTCTCTCCTCCCTCTCTCCTCCCTCTCTCCTGCCTCTCTCCTCCCTCTCTCCTGCCTCTCTCCTCCCTCTCTCCTCCCTCTCTCCTGCCTCTCTCCTCCCTCTCTCCTCCCTCTCTCCTGCCTCTCTCCTCCCTCTCTCCTCCCTCTCTCCTCCCTCTCTCCTGCCTCCCTCCTCCCTCTCTCCTCCCTCTCTCCTCCCTCTCTCCTCCCTCTCTCCTCCCTCCCGTTACTGCTGCTGTTTACAGAGAGCTCATGCTGTGTTCACGGACGCTTCTCTCTCTCTGCCTGAGCACTGAAAGCAGTAACCTAGCGAGCTTTTGCTGAAGGATGTTATAAATGGAAATTTAGCCACAGTTCCATCAGCTTTGTCAACAGGACTCGATGATGTGTGTTTCATCATATAAAGCGTTCATCATATTTCACCCCAAACCCAAAGAACAAATATGAAGAACTTGAAGCCTAAATGTGGAACATTTGTTTGCATCATGTTTTTTGCTATTTGTGGCATCAGATTATTTTTATGACGATTAAGCATTTTTATCCCATCTTGTCATTTAGTTCTTCTTTCTTTGAGCTGGGCTGGAATATGATCCGTTTCATGTGACAGATTTTGTGGGAAAAGGTGGTTTCAGGTTTTCCACCTTGATTGGAAATTCTAGACAAGAATTTGGAAAACTGTGATTTCAGAGATTACATGGAAATGGAAAACTGTGTCCTAAACAGTAATAAAAATGTTAATAGTAAATCTACGTTTTGGTGTTTACGCTATTTGAATATATAGAAAATAAAAATAGAAATATAACTTAATTATGAAACTAGTTTTGTTGGTAATATAACTATTAATCTGTTGGGGTGACCCTAAGAACAACCTAAAGAGCAAAGATTTTTAAAGCTGTGGATTTTCTTCTTCATTAGTATTTTGTCTTGACTTACCAATGTAATGATAAATTTCACTTTAATTGCACGAACCATTGCCCGCAAAGCGAACACTCAAACTATACTTCAGATTAATTTGATGATTATGATCCTTCAAATTTTATACCCCATGGTCTTCCTTAATTATATTAACAGCTTTGTTTTTTTAGACTCAGTCTGGTTTAATGATGTCTCACAAGATTAGTCTCAGAAGCATCGTTGGCACAAACAGGAAACACACATCACTTGTTCGGTTACAAAGAAAGATAAAGAAACTATAAATTTTACATTTACAAGATCCTGCAACGAAGGCGTTGTAAGTTACTCTTTCTGGGCACCGCAGGTTCGTGCAGCACCGACGTTAAGGAAAACCGCAACTTGGACAACGTGTCTTCTAAGGAAGGAGTCGGCCTGGTCGAGCAGCTGCCCAATGGAAGCGGAGGAGGGGGTCGCAAGCGCCCCCTGGAGGAGGGTAACAACGGCCACACGCATTCCAAATTCAGACCCAAGAAACGTAAAAAAACCCCAGGGCCGGTTCTGCCCAAGAACGCCCTGATGCAGCTGAACGAGATCAAACCGGGCCTGCAGTACAAGTTGCTTTCACAGACGGGTCCCGTCCACGCGCCCGTGTTTGTCATGACCGTTGAGGTTAACGGACAGTTGTTTGAGGGCTCGGGGCCCACGAAGAAAAAGGCCAAGCTGAACGCTGCAGAGAAGGCCCTGCGTTCTTTCGTACAGTTCCCTAATGCTTCCGAGGCTCACCTGGCCATGGGCCGCACATTAACAGTCAACACGGACTTCACCTCCGACCAGGCTGACTTCCCTGACATGCTCTTCAACGGGTTTGAGACTCCCACCCTGCCTGAAGAAACCTTTTTTCTGGGCTCCAATGGAAACGGCTCGTTAAACTCGCTGGGAGAGTATCCCCTACCCCAGGCGCCAGGCGGTAACTGTCTTGCACAGGCGCCCCTGCCGCCGCCCTCCTCCTTCACCTCCTCGTCCAGCGGCAAGAACCCCGTCATGATTCTGAACGAGCTGCGGCCGGGCCTGAAGTACGAGTTCGTGTCAGAAAGCGGGGAGAGCCACGCTAAGAACTTTGTGATGGCGGTGACCGTAGACTCGCAGACGTTTGAAGGGTCGGGCCGGAATAAGAAACTGGCCAAAGCCCGTGCAGCCCAGGCGGCTCTGTCGGCGCTGTTCAACATGCAGCTGGACCAGACGCCGTCCCGCCAGCCCATCCCGAGAGAGGGCCTGCAGCTACACCTGCCCCAGGTAAAGATCTTTACCGAAACCTCAGCACAGAAAATGAATTCTGCCAAACACTCTGTGTGGTCTGTCTTTTTTCTTCTGTATAACACAAGGAGTCATTTAGAAAATTACAGTTTTTCCATAAACATGGTTCTGATTGACGCTGTATGTCACTAATATTCTGCCTAAATTATTGTGTTATACAGAAGAAAATACATCGTGGTTTGTGTAATAGGGTAAAAAAACAACCACATGTAACACAGCAGCCGAAGGTCCTCTGACGCAGGTGTACCTTGCACACATTTTTAAACGCAGTGCAGACATAAAAACTATTGAGGTCTGCCGTGTGAAGTACCTCCAAGACTTTTTTCCCCACGGTTTATGAAAGTTACATTCATAATAAATGCTTACACACCAGTAAAGTAACGGTCAGGAAAGTTGGTTCATTGTCTGGAGATATTCAGACCTCAGATGAAAAACGTTACATGAGCAGGTTCTATTACAAAGCAAGAAATAGTTAAAGTTCTAGAATTTTCTCTGCAGAAGATGCTGTTTTCTTAATGAACTCATCTGAACTTTTTAAAGGCTTGTGCTGCAGCTGATCTGTGTTGGAAGTCTGATTGTATCTTTAGTCTGTTCATTATCTGATGAATTTCAGATGAAATCTGTCCTTCACATCTCATAACGTTTGATTTGATGTTTCTGAGCTCTTTTAAGTTTATCTGAGATTTTTCTCCAAGTCTTTACAGAAACAAAGGCTAATAAACCTCAAGATTCATTTAACTGGAAGTGAACTGTATATATGTGAATATATTTGTGTGTGTGTGTGTGTGTTTTTAATCAAAGGAATCATTATTTTTGCCAGACAGCCGTTGTTTAACCAAGTGAATTTAAAACTTGAAATGAGCTTCAGATCTTTAAAGAACTAAGATACTGTTTCACGGTTTTCTTCGTTTCAGAAGTTTTACACTTTTGCAGTATTCAAAAATCTTCTTTATATCAAATCGCCAGAAATCATTGAAACTTATATAAAAGGAATATTGAGTATCGCCCTCCCCAACAGTGAGTGAAAATAGCCAGAAGTCTGACATTTGTTTGAAAAGACATTTATTTACACATTTCCAAAATCCTCTTAATCCTGCTTTTGAGATAAAGCCAGTCCTGGAAGCTGCCCAATCTTAATTAACATCTTTTTCTGAACCGTGTCAAAACAAGAAGGTTTGGTGTCGGCCTGCCCACTACCTGTCCGTTACGAGTAGGCCTGTCATCGGCATGTTTTTGTCACAGGTGCTGATACTGTAGCTGTCGTCTGTCTGCGTGCCTGACTGATACAGGAAGCTCATTATCCGTCTCTGATATGATTCCACGGGTTGTGTAGGTGTTTGTTTTATACAGATAGTGACACGTTAAATAGACATTCGGGAGGAAAGATCTTTAAGGCTGTTCTCAGATCAGAGATGGAAGGATTAATGAGACAGTGGTAGGGTTAGATGTTAAGACAAAAATCAAACGGTATAAATAATTGTAATTATTTGCCGTAATGGTGTGTACCAGGATGTAGTTATTTGACAGTGTATATTATCATACCCCTTAGCCCTACAGTACATACTGCAGCAGGCATTAAATATGTGTTATTTGTCTTTAAACTGTTTCTATCGTTCCTAAATGTGTGGTGTTAGCTTTTCCTGTCCAGAAAAACTATGAACTATGTTTCATAGTTCACTTCCCTGCGAGTCTCTGAGCTCTGTCAGTGTGCAGTTGGGTTTACTGTCAGTTCTCCCTCAGAGCTGATGGTGTATGAAAACAAATAAAGCTGATGGTGGAAAATGTGTTGAGTCATGAAAGTAAAGCTCAGCCGCCCGTCTCAGATAAAATATCCCAAACACGCTCCGTTTGGAACGTCCATTAGCCGCCTCCGACCAAGTGACTCTGAAGTATTAGGGAAGCAACGTTAGACTAATGTATCTAACTCGTGCCCGTTCCACCATCGGTTTCTCCCCGGCATAATCATTTTCCAGCATATTAACAGGGAGCTTAAGGAACGTGGTGGGTCGTGTTAAAAACGTCTGAGGTGCTTGGAGAGCTTCAATGAAATATTGATATTACACTGCAGCGGTGGAGGGTGAATCTGAGGTCTACAGTCAATTCTGCCGTACAGTCAGCTGGAGGGAGTCATGCTCTTATGTGTACCATCATATTCTGTCTGTTCATAATGTGAATAATGTAAATTTGGAGAAAAAATGGAGTTAAATGGAGTAAAATGCTGTTCACACACACACACACACACACACACACACACACTCTTGAACACACTATATATCTACATGTGTATGTATATGAATATGTGTGTGTGTGTGTGTATATATATATATATATATATATA
>JAZGTI010012864.1:0-15345 GCA_036877585.1 Botia kubotai
GATTACGAGATTTTGCATGAATTAGTCTGTGTTTAGAATAAAGTGCATCCATCTGTGCATCATATCCACACAGGGCAGCCAGTCTGTGCCGGTTTTGGGTCGTTCCATTGAGCACAGACGTGGGGGATATACTGAACCAGGAAGTGTGACGTGATCAGTATTTTAACAAAATAATTTAGTCCAGCCATAAACTGTGCTGTCACTGTGAAATATAACATGGTGAACAGATCAATAGAGTGACCCTATTGGTGATATATATTGTCACTATAGCACTATAGTATATGATTGCATAATGTCTCCTGCTACAGTCTTCTGAGTGACTGTATGTGCTGGGAGTCAGAGGAGAAAATACCGTGCTGGCTTTAGTCAGCAGTTATTACGCAATTCAGCCTCACTGGGGAGCAGTGAGTGAGAGTGGGGTGGAATTTTAACCAAACGCTTTGTGTTGCCCTGAAAAATGAGACACATTCTGTTTGATCCATAGACAACAGTAGTGTGTTACCAAGAGACTGTTGTTGTACCTTGTGTGAATTGGTTTCAGTCCTTGAATAAAACACAAGGATTCTAAGCTGCAAGGAACATCGCCAGTTTCCCAAGCGAGTCATGATTTGGTTTTCTAATCAGGAGCCATTGGGGTTTACAGCAGATTTCCAAGTATAGTTGTGAAATGATTGTGAAATGATATGACTAGGGGTCATATAGTTGTTTTTTTATAACTGTATGTTCTAGCATTTTGTAATCACAATGTATGAGGTGGATAAATTGACAGTGTGTCTTTTTCCCTCTTCTGATGCAGATTGCTTTGATATTTAGACATCATGACGCACCAGTACCCCGCACTCACAACCGAGCAGAAAAAGGAGCTGCATGACATTGCTCTGCGCATCGTAGCTCCTGGGAAAGGCATTCTGGCTGCAGACGAATCCACAGGTCTGTGAGAATCACATCTTATTTATAAAAAAACTAAACATAGACAACCTGTAGTCTGTAGTGACTGAAACGCTACATCTGATTTCTGCCAGTACTAACACAAACATGCACATATACAGGTAGCATGGCTAAGCGCCTAAACCCCATCGGCGTCGAGAACACAGAGGAAAACCGTCGCCTGTATCGCCAGATCCTTTTCTCAGCTGATGAGCGCATTGACAAGTGCATCGGTGGTGTCATTTTCTTCCACGAGACCCTCTATCAGAATGCTGATGATGGGACCCCCTTTGCCAAAATGATTAAGGACAGGGGCATTGTTGTGGGCATTAAGGTATAAGGATATATATATGTATATAAACCCTAGAAGCTTAATAAGCTTGTGTTACATAGCAGTGTTTTTCGGGGAGAAAAGAATAGAGTTTATAAATAACACAGTAAAGAATGTTATTTCTGTTTGCAGAAACTGGCTACTTATGCAAGTTTTTTATGATGCACTATGATGCAGTTTTTACTTGTAAATGCAATATAGATTTGTGCTATTTTATTTAAACATTGCTTTATTATTTACAGTGCAAAGACTATAGGAACATAAATAAGTTCTCTTAAAATAAGTTCTAACACCTTTTTCCTTTTATAGGTACATTTATCTTATTATAAATGTGATGCATTGCTTGATTTTGAATATACTGTACAGTATATATTAAAAAGTTTAAAGTGAGCTCATCCTAATGAAAGCTTTTCATCAACACAGGTCGACAAGGGTGTCGTTCCTTTGGCAGGAACAAATGGCGAGACCACAACACAGGGTACGCTGAGGGGACCAACTTTTAGCTAAAATAAATTGTCGCTGCTAAATTGTTAGCTAAAATTCTTTGTTTTTTAATGTTAGTTTTCTGTCTGTTCATTGTTAGGGCTTGATGGTCTGTCAGAACGCTGTGCTCAATACAAGAAAGATGGTGCAGACTTTGCCAAGTGGCGCTCTGTTCTGAAGATCAGTGACACCACGCCCTCTGAGTTAGCCATCATGGAGAACGCTAATGTCCTGGCACGCTACGCCAGCATCTGCCAGCAGGTGAGCTGTTTAAAACCTCCAAACCTGTTTCATGTCTGTGTTTATCTTAAAGGCAAGAACTCCTAGATAAACTAAATAAAATACAAAAGACATGATGTTTGTGTATATAAATTAATTAATTGTGGTCTGGGTGGTTACCTAAGCTTAGGAAGAGAGAATACTGAGATGGGTAGTGATGTGAATGGAGTGTGACGTCTTTGCAAGCTTTTTGAAAAGTCTTTGCTTGTTTCTTCAGAACGGCATTGTGCCCATTGTAGAGCCAGAGATTTTACCTGATGGTGACCACGACTTGAAGCGCTGCCAGTATGTCACAGAGAAGGTACGTGAAAGGGGGTGGGGAATGTCATTGTAATGGGTTGTGGTTTATTTTATAGTTTATATTAATTCAGTTTTCTTTGATGATAAAGTAAGTCAGTATCTAACCACTTTCCCATATATCTCCAGGTCCTTGCTGCCTGTTACAAAGCCCTGTCTGACCATCATGTGTATCTGGAGGGTACTCTTCTGAAACCCAACATGGTAACTGCCGGACATTCCTGCCCTACCAAATACAGCAATCAGGAAATAGCCATGGCAACAGTGACAGCCCTGCGCCGCACTGTTCCTCCCGCAGTGCCAGGTGAGTCATGCAGCTTCAGTCAGAATGGTGCAATGGACATAAACACACTCAGGGATTGGTCACATGCATTAGAAAGGCTTGATTTACAGGTTTGAGGTCTAAAGAATTAGGCTGCAGCTTGTTTAAAATTGCAATGATAGATTAAAATGTTAGATTGTAAGATTGAATTTTGAATCTTAAAAATCCATTAAAATGTAAGATTCAAAGAACACAAATTGTTTGTCTGTATCTCAAATTTTATGTGGTGCAGTCACAATAACGTTTAAGAACGTTTGTCTAATCAGTTTCTCCAAATTTCTCCATCCAGGTATTACATTCCTCTCTGGAGGCCAGAGCGAGGAGGACGCCTCCATTAACCTGAACGCCATAAACACCTGCCCTCTAAAGAAGCCCTGGGCCCTCACCTTCTCCTACGGTCGTGCCCTGCAGGCCTCTGCTCTTAACGCCTGGCGTGGAGTCAAGGAAAACGAGATTGCTGCCACAGAGGAGTTCATCAAACGTGCTAAGGTCGATCATATATTATTTCCTTGTAATGCAAATTTGCAGATTTTTTGCTGCCTGTTTGTATTGTTTTCAGTAACATTAGCCACCTATTGAATGAATTTGTAACAGAAAATAGGCTATTGTTGACCTGCAGTCACTGTTCACACTATTAACTGTTGATAAAAAAATATTTCAGGCTAATGGTTTGGCGGCTCTGGGCAAGTACACCTCCAGTGGAACCGGTGGAGCAGCTGGACAGTCTCTTTATGTGGCCAATCATGCCTACTGAACATACTGCGTTGCAACATTTCAGCTTCCGCCAGCTAATAGTATAGCGCACAGCTGCTACCCTTCCTGTCACCAACCAATCATAGGCCTGCGCTGTCTTCTGTACTTTAGGGTTGTCATTGCAGTGTCTCATAATGTATCTATTTAAAATGTATTAAACTTTAGAAATGAAAGATAAAGAAAGTTACACAGGAGATCCAAATTAGTAATTATCTTTTTAACATTGTAGGTGTGGTTCTATCCTACAATCAAGGATACAGTATTTTTTGTGGTTTTAAAAGATGTACATGTATGTATGTCATGTGGGTTTGTTTTCCAGTACACGTCATTTGAAACCAGGCATCAGCCACTCTAGTTCACTTGTCACATTCCTTTTAAGTGCAGTATGGCCTCTTCAGTTCTCATAATAAAGATATTCAGTCTTGTGTGGATGACTTGATTACTGGAGTGCCGTTTGTGAATGTCAGCAGGGGCAGTTTATTATGTGGAGAAAGAAACAGAGTAATATATAATTGCTCAGTAGTCTTACTTTAAACACTGGCAGCCTGTCAACAGGTTAATGTAATTAACTCCACCAGAAATTGGGAAATATTATTTTGTGTTGTGTTCACATTTATTATTAATGCATTGTCTGGGCTGTGTATACGGCTGTGTATACTGAAATGTAATGTAAAATACTAATGATATTATTTGAAAACATGGAGTTGTTTAAAAAATTGTGCTCAGTTGTAATTGTGTGCTAGAGTGTATCATGCTTTTCTCTCCTCCCCTTATTTGTGACACAGTGCTACATGAATTAATATAATTCTGTTGGCTGTATACGGTGGAGTGGACCAAACAGTGAAGCTTATGGGGAGGTCAGAGGTCACTGCTTTATTGACAAAAATGTGATATTGTGATGTGATATTGTTCTTTAATGACTGTGTGTCAGATAGTAAAAACTAAAATAAAAATATTTTAAAACCTCAGATTTGAGGTTTATTATTATCTCTGAGAGTTCACACACATACAATTTTACTCATTTTGTGCCACAATATTCTTAAATATAAAATTTATAAGTATACTTTTTATAAATACAACATAATGGAAAAACAATTAAATAGTAAATCAAATAGTAAAACATGTTATTCCTAAATTAATCAGCTTTCCTTCTCGATTGCCAGATTGAAATATTAAAGGTCAAAACGTTTTCCTGCAATATACTGGTCATTTTTTTCCAGCAGTACATTTGTTACATTTAAACCGGAAATGAAAAAAACAGGCTCATTGGCTACAGCCAGACTCCTCCCTTTAATTATCATTGGACGCCTATGAACTTTCTAGTCTCTGATAGGAAAGAATCCTCCAATAGCGGTTGTAATGCCATACAGCAATGGCACCCCAGCAGCTAGGTAAGTACAGCACAGTATATTCATAAAGATGTAGTCATGTTTTATCTGTTTGCTATCCCTAAGAACTTTTCAGTGATAATAAATTTCTTCCAACCGCAACTGTGTGTTTTATTAGTACGAAAGCCAAATGTTAATGCATCGGGTTTTTTTATGTTAACCACTTCACGTTGAAACGAACAGGTTGGGTCACTTACTATGTTTTACTGCGTATAAAGTGCTATAAGCATAATCTCTGTGTCATACCTTTTAAAATGAAAATTTTAGTGTCTTAAAAATCGCATGATGGCTCATGATCCTAATTCTCCTCCATAATCATGACAGAAAAGCAGCGAGGGCGGTTTGCTGCCCTTGCCATCGCTGCAGTGGTAATTGTGGTAGGCATCCCACTATGGTGGAAGACCACAAAGACCTACCGCGCGTGGCTCCCATTCTCTGAGATCAGCGAGCTCGACACGCTACGGGTATACAAGAAGTGTTACCTTTGTGAAGTTTAAAACATGTTTTGAATGATGATGAGTTATGTATATATTATTTTTGTGGTGTGTTTGCCAGCTCCAACTAAGTGTTGACATAGAGGTGGTCTTCTCTCGTGGCACACTGACCCCAGAACAGCAAAAAAAGGTTCCACTCAGCCATGTTAGTGAAAGAGAGCATGAGGTGGATGGTAAGGGACAGATATGTTTCTTCCATGAAACTGTGTAAAACAAGATATTGATTTTTCTTTCTTCTTTCAGCAAAAACAGGTTTGCGGTACAGATTTGAAACCAAATATCGCACTGCCACTGTAATGGAGGAGGATGCTTTGAATCAGCCAACTGCTGCAGGTAGAGAGCACTTTATTGTTAGCTTTATTGTTGCCAAATTTAGCAGGAATTCATCAAAAGGTTTTTCTGATATTTTTCAGCAAAATGTTATTTCTGATTTCTGGCCAAAACATGTAGGGGAAAAACACATATCAAAAAATATTGATATAATTTTTTCAGATTAAAGTGGTTTGTAAATGTTTCTCTAACAGTATCACTAAAGATACTGTCCATAATCTCTTTCACTCTCTCTCTTTGTACAGAGGCAGATCTATCTCTTCATGTGCTCACAGAGGGTTCCTGTGGGTCTGTGGTTGTGTATGTGATCCCGGAGTCTTCCACCCTCCTGCCAGAAGTGAGATCTAGAACCCTTGCAAATGTATGCACTGAATACTTAAAGATCTTAAAGCTAATTACATGCTGTTTCCTGCTGTTCATCCAAACTCTCAGGATGTGAATGTGTATGTGGGACAGCGGCGCACTGCTCTGCTACGCTCCACTCCTGTTAGTAGTTCATGGAGTTTGAAGGAGGTTCTCTCAAATCTGGATCCACATGTGGAGCAAGTAGTAAACACCATGTCTTTCAGTCACCGGGATATCATAGCTGCTCTGAGTGACCGTGTCCGCATAACCAAAGTGACTAAGGAAAGTTTGGCAGACAGCATGAGGGCCATCAAATCGAGTCCAGGTAAGTATTGTAACTCTTGTTTTGCCTTGTTCTTTCAATAGCAGACCTTGGTCTTGTTTATACCTAGTATTAGCATTTGTCTTGGGTGATCTGATCACAGGTGGTCTGATACTGTTTACATGTATATGAAATGCATTTCCGGTCACCACTTGTTATCAGATTTCAAAAGATTTTTGACCCCATCTACATCTATCTGTGTGTAGAACTTTCCACTAACCCACTAGTGATAAGATGACTGTCGATGGTTCAAACCTGTAACTTCTGTCTGACTTGCTTTTATCTTTTGTTTCTTAGGGTATGAGATTACATTCAGTCTGCTTAACCCAGACCCAAAGTCACACAGTCTTCACTGGAATATTGAGGCTGCCGTTCACAGCTACATTCAGCCTCTGCTGAATAAACTTTCCCCTATAGCCAATTTTTCTGTTGACTCTCAGGTAACTAGAAACATGTACATTTTTCTGTGGAAAGACTGTAAGAATATAAAACCAGACAGGCAGTGGCTCTAGTTTGTCATAGAGCATGCTGGGATTGTGTAGTACTGTGTCACTATCTGAAGCAGTGAATGTCTGTTTTTGTTTTTTTCAGATTCTGTATTATGCTGTTTTGGGTGTTAACCCTCGATTTGACAACAGTGCATCTGCCTACACACTCAGTGCAGACAGCCTGTCGCATGTCATCAACCCTGTGGAGGCCAGACTGGGTAAGCAAGAAATATGGCTTTAAATTGATTTATAAAGTCATTTTTAATTTCTTAATTATGGAAAATCTTTATAATATAAGAGTCATTTACCATACTATCTGTCATTTTAATCAGGCTAGAATAATATCTTGCATGTCAGTATTAACCATTGTATTAGCTGAATAGGCAGAGTTTGTACACATTCTGTAGGGTAGTTTATAATTTCATTCTCCCTCACAGGTTCCAATGCAGCCTCCTCTAACCCTGTATTAAACTTCCTACTGTATGTGCCAGACGCCCACCACTCTCCTCTTTTCATCAGAGACCACAGCAAAAAGGAGGTGCCCTCCAATGCCTTTCACAGCCCCCGCTGGGGCGGAATCATGGTACTGTGCAAAAATTATGATGCCAACATCACAGACACGTTAGATTTAGTGTGTTATGTGCTTTGATGTATGTTTATATTTCTCATCGACATTCGCAGGTGTACAATGTGAATGACATGTATGGCCCTGAGGCTAAACTTCCTGTAGACATAAACATTGATATGGCTAAAGTGATGGGTGTATTCTTGGCACAGCTACGGTAAGTCCTTGTCTGTTCACGTACTATTTCCCTGTTCCTGGGAGTCCTCCAATAATGCACATTTTGGATGTCTCCTTAACTAAACGGAATGCTATTTGCCAAATATGCTTTTTGTACGTATATTTTCCCTTCTTTTTACACTTACTGAATCATTGTCTCTCCCTTATCATGTTTCCAGGCTTCTGCTGGGCGTGCAGCACACACATCCTCCCCCAGGCTTCATGTTGCAGAGTCCAGGCAGTGCTGGACTGGCTGATTGGGAGCTGGACCGACTCCTGTGGAGCCGCAGCGTTGAGAACATAGCCACTGCCAGCACCACCATCACCTCACTGGCTCAGTTACTGGACCAGATTGGAAACATTGTCATCAATGACAATATCGCACAGCAGGTGGGGGATCCACACGGATGTGCACAATGTTTCTCATACACGTCAATCTTCAAAATGAATTTCTAATTTACTATTACTTTCTGCACAGGTCTCCAGTGCAGTGACCTCAATCCAGTCTGCTATTGCTGAGCTGGAAGCTGGGAACTTGGCATTTGCACTCCAGTACAGCAAGGAGGCCATTTTGGCTTCAGAAAGGGCCTTTTTCAACCCCTCTCTTTTGCATCTTCTTTACTTTCCTGATGATCAGAAGTTTGCTATCTACATTCCTCTTTTCCTGCCCATGTGTGTACCTATTGTACTCTCACTGCTGAAAATTGTAAGTGAAGCTAGGAAGAAGCGAGCAGAAAAGCAAGCCAAAAATGACTGAGAGACCAGGACCTGATGTATGCATACAGCTGTATTTACAAAGTGTTATGCACTTTAAATGGCGAAATTCATTAAAAGACAGCACATGTGTGTACATTATATTGATAGTTATTAGGCCAGAGGTCTAGCAGAGTCATCAGTTTAAAAACTTTTTTTGTCACATTGTGATCTCATTGCAGCGCCAATTTACAGCAACAGTTCGTTAAATATTTGAGCACAAACTGATCCTGTATAGGAGCAGTTGTGGTCAGACTTTTTTGTGTTAGCACTTCGTCTTGTTTTGACACTGTAATACTGGATACATCTCAGGTTTTGTTACTGTTATCTGAAATTATATATGTATGAACATTTTATAATAATAACTCAATGTTAGGGTTGATGGGTGTTTTAATTGTTTATTTGTTTTAGCTTTACTATGTCAACATTTTTACAATGTAACTGTATTACACGAGAAAAGAAAGCAAAATTATGTTTGTGCAAAAAAGTGTTTAATGCCTTTACAGATGTTTCACAATGTGATTCCCAAAAACAGAGCTTTTATTATACTACAATGCAGTAGCTTATTAAAATACTGTGCACTGATTGATGTAAGAAATTACAGAAACAACTGTTTATATTCGCTAAACTGGACTGTTGAAATGTGATAAATGCAGAGAGGGTCTTATTTGTTTTACATTGTTAATATTTATAAATATTTATATTAAACATGAATGTAAATTGAAATAAGTAAAGCCCCTGTTTAAACGTCCGATTAAGGTTGAACCGCAGAACTGTCAGACTCGTTTACACCGCGTGTATTTTCGTGCGCGGCGTAGCACTACTGCGCAGGCGCGAGTGTGTTTAGGGAGAAAGACTCGGCGCCATATTGTGAGAAATTTTATTGTTTTCCTTTTCTCGCATTGAGAGATACAGAAAAGCTGTTCAGCGTATACATACATACATACATAACAGTGATATTTAGGTTGATTTATAACTGACGAGCATAGCTAGTTCCTAGAATTATTGGCTTAACGTCTCGTTAAAATGTCTGGCGGTGTAATTCGAGGCCCTGCAGGAAACAACGACTGTCGGATTTACGTGGGTAATTTACCTCCAGATATTCGCACCAAGGACGTGGAGGACGTGTTTTATAAATACGGAGCAATTCGGGATATCGACCTTAAAAATAGAAGAGGCGGTCCGCCGTTTGCCTTCGTGGAGTTTGAAGATCCGAGGTAAACATACAAACCGAATAAAACTTATTTTGCTTCTGAAACAAAGACTGCATTATTGAACCCCTGTGTTTTTAGCTTGTTAATAAACTTAAAGCTAACACGAGTAATATTTTTAACATGTTTATACAATACGATGTACAGCGAATTGTATGGACAGATGTTGTTTTGCATACAAATAAACTGCGCAAAGTTGACAGGCAAGGCACAACTAGGAACTAGTAAAGTTGCCATAATAAGGTTATATCAGTGACTGTTAAATAGAAACTTCAACTGCTCACATGATACAAATGATCTTTTCTGCGTTCGTGTACTGTTCATGCTGGTTTTAATGAACCATTAAGAACAGTGTGATGCACGTTGTCTAGAAATGAACTTGTTAATATCTCTTTAGGGATGCGGAGGATGCTGTATACGGACGAGATGGCTATGACTATGATGGCTATCGTCTTCGAGTGGAGTTCCCAAGGAGTGGTAGAGGAGGTGGAAGAGGTGGAGGTGGTGGTGGTGTTGGAGCTCCAAGAGGCAGATATGGCCCTCCATCCAGGCGTTCTGAATACAGGGTTATAGTGTCAGGTGAGTAAAAGGATTTCTCTATCTTGGTAAATTCTTGAAGCTGAAAAAGTCTTACAGGTCTTAAATGACAAGATAATGAGAAAAGGATGGAACAATGTTCATTTTGGGTAAACTATTCCTTTAAGCATTGCAATTTATCCAATTAATTTTCTATATGGGATCCGTCTTCACATCTCTGATTAACTATTTATGACTTTTATCTTGCTTTAATTCAGGACTTCCTCCTAGTGGCAGCTGGCAGGACCTTAAGGATCACATGCGTGAAGCAGGTGATGTATGTTATGCAGACGTATTCCGAGACGGCACTGGCGTTGTGGAGTTTGTGCGTAAAGAAGATATGACCTACGCCGTTCGAAAGCTGGATAACACTAAGTTCCGGTCACACGAGGTAGGTGTGAGTTTATAAATGTAAACCGCCATTGGACAGGACAGGACAGGGCATAGCTTAAGGATTTTAGGAATATCAAGGTAAGCTTGATGTCAGAGACCCATGATGGAGCCACATGGACTAGGCGGATCCATGGAATGGATCTTTTAAATGTAAGTGGGCTATATACCGATAGAACCGGCAGTTATGATGTGATGTGGCATAGCGCTGATAAATCTAAATAACCTGTTTTAAGTTTACAGAGTGAATCATGAATTAGCGTTTGGTAGCCATGAATGAAAGTTCTTAATTAGAAAGTGTTCCAATTGTTTTCCTCAGGGGGAAACCGCTTACATCCGCGTAAAGGTGGATGGCCCGCGCAGCCCCAGTTACGGGCGCTCGCGCTCTCGCAGCCGCAGCAGAAGTCACAGCCGGAGCAACAGCCGCAGTCGCAGCTACTCTCCACGCCGTAACCGAGGATCTCCCCGTTACTCTCCCCGCCACAGCCGCTCCCGTTCTCGCACCTAAACATCTATATCCCAGCTGACTGGCTGGCCACAATCCAGTCGTACACCCTGTGTCACTTTCTATTGGACCCTTCTGTTGTACTCCATTGATCTTCATTGATCTTTTGACTTGTTTTGTCCCTCCCCAGTTTGCTCTCATCTTTGGTTTGTCACATAATATACAAACGTTGACGGTCATTTTGCTAAGTGTAGCTAAATGGATGTTCTCCCTTCTCTCTCTTTCTTCCTGTCAATCCTTTTTTGTCGTCTCCTATCTCCATGATCCTGTTGTGTCTTTGTATTGCATTTACATTTTAACTGGATCTTCATACTCATCCCTTGTACTATATTTAAAACAAGGGACATGTTGAAATGCTTTATATAGGTCTTTGTTTGAAGGATTAATCAGCTACTGATTCATTTTGTTAATGATGCTTAGTTTATGGCTCTTTTTGGGGTGGGGATTTTTTTGTTGTTGTTGGAAAACTGTTCTATTTTTACCTTTTCATGTCTTTCTGTAGACAACAGAAGAGCAGGATTAAAGAAAGCTTTGGAATAAAGGATTATGAAGCACAGTTCATATTAGGATAAAGCATTTTTGGAGGAGGAGGAGCAGGCATTTCATTTAAGGCAATGGTATGATGGCAAGCAGCTTTAGTCACCTTCAAAAAACAGGCCGTTTTTATTTTCCTAAAGACATCCAGTACTTTGGATTTTCTTAGTCCAGTAACACATTAGTTTTGCTTTGTCATTCCCTCCCACCCTCTTCACAACACTTTCTTTTCTGTATAATTTACCTTCCTTCACTGGTCATTGCTGCCAAGCATGCATGTGGACTGTCTGGATGTTGCAAAGCTTGTGCATACATTAAGACAGCATTTTTTTTGCCCATTTCTTGTTTAAATCCAAAAACATTTTTGCCTGTTGTCCAAAATGTGCTGGGATTTGACCACTATGGAACTCCCTTGTAGACCTAAAAACAACAAGACAAAGGGTTGCCATGTACAGTTGTTCAGGGAAAGTGTGTCTTGTTTGCTCTAAGTTAGTTTTGCTTGTTTTTCCAATGTATTAAGCTCAATTTAATGTGTTTAGGTGGTGCTGTAAGTTTCCTCCGGAGCATATCGTAGTCTGGTATCCTTTTCATCGTTTACACAGGAAAAACAAATACCGCTCCAATGATAAATTTATAGAAGCAATTATAGATGAACACAGAAGTTCTTATTTAGCTGTGATTCTAACTTGTTACCTCCCTCTTTTTGATTTTGCTGGTATTCAAAGGTTTGGATTGGAGGAGGGGCTCACTGTGTTCCGATCCTGGGAGCCGGATCATTGGATCAGTTCAGGATCAGGAACAAGATTAGGATTAGGATAAGGATGGATACATACATGGAGCGGGATCAATTTACCGGGAGCGGGAACCATAGGAGAGGATCCCAACCCCAGCCCCACATCCCCTCACCAAACCACAATTAAAGGAGTTAACACAGGAAAGGATACCCAATGTCTTAATTGGCTTCTCTAGAACCAAATTCATTTTTCGTGGAGACCCAATGATGCGCGGAGAAGGGATCCAGGCTCTTCTTTTGTTTTGTGAGATGAGTTTTTTTGTGTAAGAAGGAGCAGAGCAAGGAACCAGAAGGCTGGATCAGTTGCTTTGGATGGAATCCACATGAGGAGCGTGGTAAATAGAGGGGAATTAGTGGGAGGGTGGGTAATAGGCACATTTTGAGCGGGATGTTGTAGTTTATTTAGGGTTTCAAAAACACAAATTACTTAAACATTTGTTGGCATTTGTTGTGTAGGAAGTGGTATTTTCCCTCACAATTGGCTACTTTCTATTTCTAGTTTGTAGTGTTTTTTCTCTTCACCCTTCTTTAAATAAAGATTGAATGTCTAATTGATGTGTATGTTGTTTTCATTGCTTCATTTTATTAATTTATAAAAATCTTTGCAGTTTGGTCCAGAATAATGTAAAATCAGGGGACAGCAGTGCTCTAAAATATGTTAGTGGGTATGTCTGTCTGATGATGCATATTGTAAGGCAGTTTATTAAATTGGACATGAAAAAATGCCACCTTTGTTAATACAATCTGTGCTGCATATAGACTATGATTCGATTCATTTTAGTTGTCCAGTGTCTAGTTCCTCTAATGCTAGAGGAATACATAATCACAGCTACTCTATGCCACAGCCTATGATCTCCGTTACTCACCCCACCACAGCCGTTCCTGTTCTCACATAAACATCTACAACCCAGCTGACCGGCTGGCCACAATCCAGTTAAACACCCTGTGACACCTTCTATTGTACCCCGTGTTGTTTCCTATCCCATGATCCTGTTGTGTCTTTACATATCATATACATTTTAACTGCATCTTCATACTCATCCCTTACTACATTTGAAACGAGGGACATGTTGAAATGCTTTAAATAATTTTTTGAAGAATTAATCTGCTACTGATGTATTTTGTTAAAGATGCTTCGTTTTTGGCTCTTTCTGGGATGTGGATTTTTTATTTAGTTGGAAAACTGTTTTATTTTCATGTCTTTCTATAGTCCGCACTATGCTATAGTAATATAAACACTAAAAAGTGAAATGAGCAAAATGATGGTATTGCTTAAATGTTCACATAGGCCATCATCCCCTCTATCACAAATTCATAGACTATTAGGTAAAATCTATAGGCACATTTTTTTTCACACTTCATATGTATATGCTGAAGCCTGGTATGTTAAGATTTACATTATAAATTCATATTATAATAAACCAAATTATCTTTAGTATTCTTTAAATAAACAGGAAGTTAAATTTTTCAGTGTGTGGTATGCTAATTAAATAATGCCTCATATTAGCCAATACCTCAGACCTGAGGATGACGTTCTAAATCCAACAAGGGCCCAGTGCATTATGGGATGAAATAAAAAGCGGGCAGTGGGAAGCTAGTGGAAAATGCTCATGCACGCGGGTAGAAGCTCTGAAAGAACCAATCAGAGTGCCGGTGCAGTGCGGTGGGCGGGGCACGTTTGGTTTTGTGACGCGTAGTTGGATGTAAGTTACGAGCACAGCCGCATGGGTAGAGTTACGACTTAAATAGTGGTTAGAGAAGTCAAGCGTGAAGCACAGCGGCTCAAGAAAATCCTAAACCAAACCGTGTCCTAGTGTAAAAACACAAGAGGAGGTAAGCGATATGTATTTTATTTCCCATGCATGCATCCGAATTGTTGGACATTTAGTTTATGAGAAAAATAATGCATGTAAATATTTATATTCCTTTTAACAAGTTCAGTAATTAGTGCAGTATTTAAAAGAAGCAAAATGGACACAGCGTAAAACGTTGCGTTTATTTAGTTCTTTTTTTAAATTTACGTCATCATTATTGTTCTAATTTGTGTTAAAAGACGTTTTTTTTGCAATAACAAACAACAATGCTACGTAAATTGTTTCATTGGGAAATAAGTGGGGCGGTGGCGTGAAATTAAAGTTAGAAGTCTTTGGCGTCTGGAGATGAATGCTGTTATGTAATTCTGCCAATGATGAGAGACCATTGAGAGCAGATGCTGAGGACATCACAAACAGTGTGGCGTTAGTGGCCTCATCCCTCGACTCCAGAGTCCAACCAGAGGCTGTTCTGTGTTGACATGGCACCACTTAGGTGAAAGTTATTTTTATGTGACGTAAAATGGCTACAGCTTACAACAAACTCAGAATGTAATACAGTTACATCACCCTTCTGTGATTCCCTCTCCATGACCTTATCAAAGGCAGACACCTGTGATGCATAAATTATTAATTATGCTTTGCAGCATAATTTACACTCACTTTCCTGCCCAGTGAAATTTAAATCTTAACTTGTACTTTAGTCATTTTTCCTGTGCATAGTGTATAGCCTTTAACAAGTATTCATTTTTTAAATATTTTATTGTATTTTATATTTTTATTTATATTTGCACACTTAAGATGGTTATTTAAGTTTTCATAACTGACTATGTAAACAATAAAGCAAAACAATAATAGAAAACAAAACTATTTACTTAAACATAATATATATGTGTTTTGTGTTGTTGTCTAACGGTTTATATATTGCATCAAAAATACAGAAATATCAGTATAATTGTTCTACATATTGTTTGTACACTTAAAAATCATACCTTTGTTTAGTTTCATTTCACTAAACTAAGCTGGATAAAGATTTCTATATTTTGTCATGCATCCTTTTTACTGGTTGGATTTCATCAACCTTCTCCCTCTCCTGGGCCCAACACAGAGTGCCAGAGAGTCTTGAGGAGGGAGCTGATTGAGGTGGCCTCCTTTTTGTCAAATCATGACTGCACGTTTCCTTTTTCGTAGATGCACTAGTTCCTTAAGCTGATTGGAAAGGTAGATGACTT
>JAZGTI010012865.1:0-15344 GCA_036877585.1 Botia kubotai
GTGTGGGTTCAAAGGTGATCAGGTGAGTGCAGTGGCTGATGGGAAATGTAGTCCAGACTGGAACGTTTAATATTCCGGGGATGACGATCTCTGCAGCCGCGGAGGAGAGGGAGCTGGAGCCTCCCTCGTAACAGTCACCACTTGCTACTCTTAAGCTAAAAATTATTTGACTATTAATTAATGAACTCAAATAAGGATTGTGAAAGAGATCTTATTTAGCAGTCACATTATCCAAAAATGTATTTTTAAGTGCATGTGGAGTTTTATGCTGCCCTGATTCCTTTATTTACCTCCCTCACTTTCTTTCTTTGCCCACTCCTTTCTTGTTTTGCTCTTGAGGATCTGGGTCATATTCCACAGCCCTGTGGAGGGAACACAGTGTATCTTAAACACTTCCCAAGCTAATTAGGGGCCATCACAGAACACCTACATACGATCACCAGGGGAAAAACACTCAGAACACCAGACAGGGAAGTGTGAGGCTAAGCAGGTGATATTGAATTACTCACACAGCTAATACAGACTTCATACAGCAGAAAGCAAAAACAGACACTGTGGTGAGAGAAATAGAACTGACATAGAACAGTGATTCAGCTTTCCTGTAGCTCAGTGGTTAGAGCATGACGTTAACAACGCCAAGGTCATGGGTTCGATCCCAGGGATTGCACATACTCAGAATTAATGTATAGTATAATGCAATGTAAGTCGCTTTGGATAAAAGCATTTGCCAAATGCATAAAAATGTAAAATGTAAAAAATTCACAAGCAGTGGCATGTGCACCCCAGGGGAGTGCTTAAGTAGGCATCACAGAATACTTTAGATCTCAGCTTTGCTTTGTTAAACTTATAAAACTAAAATTATGAATTGAAACAAATATGGGCTGATAAGGCATTGAAACTATTACAATTTCATTGGGTGAAATAATTAAAATACATAATATTTTGTAATTATAATATTAACACATTCAGTTCAGGAAATAAAACCTCTTATGTGAAAGGGCAAATAACAATTTTAGAACATATAAAAATAAAAGTATAGAAAGATTTAATAAAGATTTATTATTATGGATGGATGGATTGGTGAATGGACAGATGGATAGACGACAGGCAAACCATCAGACAGGCCGACAGACAGATCAACTAACCGTTACCTGCTTATGTCCTTTATCTGTCTTCTAGCACACAATCATGATTACCCATTAGATGATAAGATGGTAAGAAGCCTTATAGGACACTTAATTTTAGTCTGTTTGTGTCTCTGTGTCAGTCTGTGTCTGCTTGTGTGTACATCAGTCAAGTGAACAAAATGTACAGACCTGAGGAGAAATAGCACACAAACACCTTTGAGTCACTGCAGAGGGACTACCACCACAAGCCCTTCACACCAGCCACTGAGAATATCTGCAGGGATCATTGTCCTATGACATCATCTCTTAATAAAAACATACCAAGGGAAAAAATACCAAGGGACATTTAATCAGTTTTAAAGAGCCACTCAGAAGCAGCTCTAGCTGTTTAAAAGGGTAAAAAATGATCTCTTTATTCTAAGGGGGTATGGACTGTCTTGTGTAGGTTGTGTCCAGGAATATGACTGCGGTTTTGTATGGCCATGTGTTTTGGGTACATAGGTCCTTAGGGGGAGTGGTTTGCCACACTCTGTTCACACTCACAAGCTGTGCCAGTAACTGGCAGCAGTTTTTCCATGCACTTTGCAAAGGAACAGAACATAATGCAACTCAAATGTGATTTCTGTTCAATTCACCATTTGCTGTTAGCAGGCCATGTTCCCTTCAATGTCAACAACAAGAGTTAAACCCCTACTTTAGGAAACTTATTTATGTGATGAAGGAACAGAGAGAGGGAGTTTTTTAAGCTCTAAAGTTCATATTCTACAAGATAATCCAGTGCAGTATCCAGGGCCAGCATACTGCAGTGCAGGATGGAGAGTTGGCATCCTGACAGTCCGTTTGTGGTTTACAGGTCAGCTGAGTAATGATAGCCCACCAGCAAAACATGCTCACTGATCACACGTCCCTGTACCATAACAACACATGCAGTTCTATCAAGCCAATTTACGCAGGTGTTTACTGGTGATGGAGTACTACAGTGGTTCACCTCAGGTGATACAATCTTTGCGTTTTTCTTTCTGACTCTTCTCCTTTCCATAATACACAAAGGTTACGTATGGTTTTTGCATGATCCAGTGGTCAGAATGGCCGGTTAGGTCAAAATAACCTCTCGTTCACCCACTTGACCGTGAAAAACACATTCAAATACAATCATGCAAATGTGTTACAAGACCATAGCAAATAGATAATGCTCTTTTAAAGGAGAAGTTTACACAAAAATGAAAACTGATATCATTCCCTAACCCCTGTGACATTCCAAACCCAAATGACTTTAGCTCACATAAAGCTATAAGATGACTTCAGAAGACCTAAAATATAATGCATGGACTATGTTTATTGAGTGTGGTGTTTTTTTGCAAAGAATATAGCATTTTAAACATTCTACTGCAATAAACCTTGGGAATGACTAGTGGGAGATGACAGATTGTTTTTGGTCAGTAATGTTGCCATGTAACAAATGTTGTCAATAACAAAATAGATATTTTACTCACCTGTTTCTCTTTTGTCTGCATTGGACTTAAAAGTTTACTAACAATATCTATTCTTTAGATATTGAATATCAATATAGTATTTTGATGACAAATATTGTAGGTCCCACTTTACATTAAGTGGCAATAACTAGTGTACCTACAAGAAGTGTAACTATTTCCTACAGGTTGTTAAATGTATTTTTAAATTAAAATGTATGTGTATAATTACATTTCTATCCCTAACCCTAAACCCACCCCTAACCCTAAACCAACCCAGAACAACATAGTAAGTACAATGTATCACATTTTTGCTTATGTAAGTACATAGTGTTTAAAGACACTAAGTAGGACAATATCATAATACTATGAAAA
Organism: Botia kubotai; assembly: GCA_036877585.1. Classification (NCBI taxonomy): domain Eukaryota; kingdom Metazoa; phylum Chordata; class Actinopteri; order Cypriniformes; family Botiidae; genus Botia; species Botia kubotai. Next base: position 2,972 of record JAZGTI010012865.1, read on the forward strand.
ATCGATTCAACCCACCCCAGCGACTTACCAACTTACAAATCTCCTCCTAAGTATAGTAAATATTATCAAAATATTGAGCCATACTACATTAAACAGCACCTCTTTCCGCCTTCACTGTTTGTTTATTTAGAAGGAGTAACGTCTGTTTGGATGTGTAAGGAGATTTTAACTTTGCTCAGAGAGGCTGTTGACTGTGGAGGAGAGCGAGTGAAGTGTGTTGTTTTGCGCTGCTGGCTGACACAGGTGCCTGCAGACATGGCTGGCGTCTGGCCAGGTATGGATTACACACTCAAGAACAGAACACGAGAGAAAGCAGGGGAGAGAAGTGAGACACAGAGAGAGTGAGGGTTAGACTGACTGTGTGTACAGATATTTTATAAAGAGAAGGGTTTCACCTGTAAATGCACCTGCTTTTTGGCAGGACTGGGCAGACAGAGCAAGATGCGCTAACAGTTGGCTATAAATAAATTGCTAGTCAGGTTCAGAGTCTGGTCTTCAGTATTTATTTCACTGCTGTTTGAACCATACATTAATAGGCGCCACCACAAGTCTAGCTCATCTGTATTTCTCATAAGATCTCCGTTTATTACTGATATTTTATCTTACTAAAGAAGACTAGCAGTGCATAAGGCCGCAGGTAATCGCATGGTGCTGATATACGGCCATAACTGCACGACTGATACTTTTATATCAGATACTGTTGTATTCAGGTATACTGGTATACTTGCTTTGAAGGGCCAAGCATCAGAAGTAACATCTCATTAACAGTTTACTGGCATTGTAGCTATAACTTTTTTCTTCCTTCTGTCCAGCTGAGTGAATGTCTTTTAACTTTCTCCCTTCCCTGCCTTATCTCTCCCCGTGCCTGGTACATTAACATTTCCATGGAAAACTGCAGGCTCACAGCCTCAAGCAGTGCATTTTCTACAGAGTTTGCGTGTTTTATGGGTTGTGAGTGTCACATTGTCACACGTGTGCATTCTTCATCTTTGAAAGAAGCTCTTTATCATTATGAGCCAGCCGCCTTTTCGGAAACTCAAACAGAGCTTTGGGAAGCAGTGGAGTGGTTATCATTCTCAAATAAAGCCTCAATATAACAGCAGGGGAAGGGAATAAAATGTACAAGGGAATAAAGAATTTCAAGTCAGTGGGTGGGCATTTTTGAACCTTTTTTTTGTTAGAATTGTGACTCAAGCATAATAGAAAATAAGTGATGGCCTGCAAAACACATTTGATTAATTTTGATTTGATTGGTTAGAAACAGCTTTCCCGCAAAGGGTAAATTGTATTGCTTAGAGGTTGTTCTTTCATAGCTCCTGATAAACATTCATTCTCTACATTCTGACCAAAGGTTCGCATTGAGACAGCAAAGATGGAGAAATTGTGCAATCAGTAGTACATTCTCATGTGGTGCCACTATTGTTGTGCCTGCTATTAATTTTGATAGTGCTGTTTACATATTTAACAATGCTATCTAAGTGTTGTTCACGCCTAGTAAATACATGAAAATACAATATGTTGTAAATAGGCCTGACAGAAATGTTGCAGGCCTGCACTTATCTTTTATCTAAATGCGCACATCTAAGCATTTACAGATGTTTAATTGTTTAAAAAGTTTTGAAAACGTTTTAGAAAACACTGACATGAAAATTCCAGTGTGGACAGAGAGCATTTTGAAATGAAAATAACATTTTTAAAATCATCTAGATTGTGGATAAAGGTTTAGACAAAAGTGTTCATTTGCTCTCACTATAATCTCATTGCACTATTAATCTCAATGAGATACTACTGAGGAACATTTGAGATAAATTAGAAAAAAAATCTATTGTCAATTTATTTCTTATGAGCTTTAATTGAACATTGAAACCTTACATGCCTTGACAATCAATTCACATTTCATTCTGTTAAGTGGTAAAATGCTTACCTCATGACTAATATAATTTTAATCTGTTTTTGTATCCAGTCTCACGTTATGTTATGTTATGTCATATCTGTGTAGTGAATTTCTGTTCATTTAAATGGATGCTTGAATGTTGACATAATCGTTGTTCTGATTTAATGCTAACATAATGAAATAATTCTCTTTTCATCACTCTAAACAGTACTTGTACTTGTACTAAATGTATTTCTATACTCAGACAGGCCTGGAACTGCCTGGTCTTGCAAAGCCAGACTTTTGACTTAAGCCATGAAGTCTGGTCCAAGAGTCTGGTGCAACCAACCTCTTTTAAATGTGTTTCTTTTTTTATTCGCATTCAGCAGACACTTTCATTTGTGACTTACGGTGCATGTGCAGTGTTCCCTGGAATCGAACCCATGACCTTGACACTGCTAGTATTATTGTATTGTAATCAGGCACTCTGATTGGACCCAGGGCAGACAGGCTGACTGGATTAATGTGTCTGACACTGTTATAAAGAATGCCAGGAATGTTCTTTCAAAAACATTTCTGAAATAGTAGTGTTTACCAAGTCAAATGAAATTGATATCCTAATCATGTCACTGAAATGCTTCCTTTAAAAATCAATTTTAGACCTTTTTAGAACACTGTGAGGAATTGTATGTCAGTCTCACTGTCTCTGCATGCATCTGTTTTCCGTCTGTCTAGCCATTCAGCCAAGAGATTGACTCAATTAAATCAAAGACCACACAGTATTCCTTAAATCAAATCAGTCACTACAGCTAAATGAATCATGGGAGGCATAACCTTGATGTTGGTTCTTCATACTCATGTGTATTATGTGTTCTCTGTCTATATTGGCACTGTAGAGCCATTCTTGTCTAATCAGATCAAATGCAATTTTCTACATGTCTTGTTATGAACCTGCCATAAGCCTTTAAAAGCAACAGAAGGATACATGCATACAGAAAAATCAGAGATGCTCATTGTACAGAGAGTGACATAAATAAGTTAAATAAAGCCTCTCATAAAGGCAGTTGCTAATATTATTACAGCAATAGCTTTAGATACATTGGATAAGATTACTGATTTGATGACGAGTTTTGCAAGTTTGTATGTCTGTGAAGGTACTTTCATGTGTTACAGACATACTTGAATCCTGTCAGAATTCATACACCTCACACAATCTTAATAAAAGGCTAAAGTACTACTGGGGTAATGTCCCTAATGTAAAAAAAAATCAGGGTCTAAAAACTTATTGAAAAAAAACTATAAGCTTTTGTTATAGCATAAAATAAAGTGACTTACGCAATAAATCAGTTGTGTTTGTGGCATGCTGTAGATTATCACATAAAATCTCTTTGATTCATCCTCCAGTTTGTAATTACTGAAAAATGTATTTACAGTAATGCACTTACAATAAAAGCCTAGAGGGCAACGTCCTGTTGGTTTCTGTAACTCAACTGGTAGACAATGAGTCTAGCAACACCTCATTGCTATTTCCCAGAGGAACACAGGATTGACAAAAAAAATATATACCTTTAATGCACTGTATCGATAATACACAGGTTGTTATCACAAATTATCAAATGAATATTTACAGTCCTGGCTACTGTTTTTCAATAGCTGTGTTATTATATATTGTATAGTTATAATACAGCACTAAGAACTCTTAACCCAACATCTGTATCACCGCACAGCACTCATAGCCAACTGCTATTTCTCCTGCTTACTATAGTAATATTCCCAGTACATTTTGCTTATTACTGGCCTACTTAGAAAGTAAATAAATAAATAAATAGACATTTATTTGAGCTAAAAATATTACATAAAAGTAAACAAATATGAAGGCATTAAACTATGTCAATTGTTCTGTGCAGTCAAACGGTCGTTATACAAAAATATTTGCTCACAGACTGCCATTTGCTGAATTAAACATGAGTTCTTGTGACAATAGTGTAGCATAATACAATTTGAAATAACTTAGAATAAAAACTACTGTTTCTAAATGAACAGAAGGCACTATATATTGCGCATTACTCATTACGTAAAAAGCTAGTATTATACTGCAAACATAACCAATGATTATAAGGTATGGGTGGCACTCATTGTTTATTATATGCATTGTGATTGAGCAGACGACATTGTACATTGTAATATATCTATATAAACAACATATTTCTATATGCAAACAACATTATCCAAAGTGACATGCAATGTATTTAGGTTATACAATTTTATCAGTATGTGTGTGTTTCGTGTGATTCAAACCCATGACCATGGTGTTGCTAAAAAAATTTAGCAACACCATGGACCACACTGCTCCGGGTGTGTGTTCACGTTGTGTGTGTGTGTTCACTACTATGTGTGTGCGTACTTGGATGGGTTAAATGCAGAGCACAATTTCCGAGTATGGGTCACCATACTTGGCCTCACGTCACGTCCTTTCCGTCCTTTCCTAAGCATCATGCTCTTCCAGTTATATGGGTTTAAATGTATATGGGGTTAAATTTATGTGGTGTGTGCGTGTGTTTGAGCAGACTCCTCATAGCATGTTAACTGTGAATGCTACTGTTCTGGAGCCTGGCCAGAGCACTGTGGGTTCTGGAAACAGCTTTCAGCCCCATCATTATTCTAGCAGTTTCCTCCGAATATCCAATGAAAGTGGGAGAGAGATGGAAATCTCCCCCATCATGTGCTCATTACTCTACCTCTTAACCTATATTACACGAGAACCTCATGGGGCTCTGAAAGTCCTATGACCTTGACATTGTAGTATAGAATTACGTTTATGGAAATTTGAGTTGTAGCTTTTATTTTTTTTACAAAAACTGAAATACAATTATAGTAATAATATAAAAAAAATCTCCATAAAAGTTAGAAAAAAGAAAAGAGAAGTACATCTGAATTTTTGCAGTGTAGGCCTACTGCATGGTGACATGGTTGCAGTAAGATTATTCAAGTATTGTTTTCGAGTATATGTGTGTGTACTGTTAACGATCACAGGGAGGAAGACTTAAATTAGTGTGCTTGAACAAACTGCACACTTGGCCTCTTTCTTCCTATTTATCAGCCACTTCCTCTATCTGGGCCTGACCCCTTTCCCTGAGCCTTCGTCTCTGTCTTCTGTGGACATGTTCATTTTCTCTCTCTCTCTCTCTCCTTCTCTCTCATCTCCTTCCTCACATCTCGTGTCAAGCACTGGGTTGAGGAAGGAAGTTATTAGTTCACTGAATGGAAAAGTGAAAAGTTGACAGGAATAGAGTATGTGCATTCTGTGTGTATTTGTGTGCGTGATGTGTTTGTATATGCTGACACTTGGCAGGAAGTCCTGAGCACTTGGGAGCAGCTAATAGGAAGTGTGGGGTATCCTGTATTGATGGCAGAGCGGAGAATAAAATGCAGGAGAGGTTAATATTTATTGTAGGTGAAATGGGTTATGTAAATTGACCCGAATGTTTTCGTAGGTTACATCACATCACAGAGAGGACACTCAATAATACTTTATTTATAAATGATAGGTCGTTTAACAAACAAGTGTTTGCATTCTTTGTATGAAGAAATGTAATTATTTTTAAAGCTTAACAATTGAAATATCCCCCATAAGTACCAGCAGAGGAGTGCAGACAGACTACAAAATATGTAAGACAAAATCTATAATATGGAACATTGTATTATTATTGAGTTACTGCAGATTTGCAATTTTGCATTTTAATTTCCAATGTGTTTTTATGTAGTTAGAAATATATAAGATCTATTTGTTGTATGTAAAGGTGAGATGAGCAAAAAGCACTGTTACATAATTTTATCTCTGTCCAGAGTAATTAAAGTATATACATATGCACATATGTTTTATTCACACAAATTTATAATAGAAATATTTTAATTATTAATTCTTTAAGAATGAAATAAATGTGCTATATGCTAACTATGAAAAATGCAGATAATGCTAATTTTAATCAGCTCTAAAAGTTTTGTTTTTCATTTTTTTAGTTTACAAATTCTTCTTTGTGTTTTACTGCTGTGTCCGCAGTTTTAGGTCAGAACAACTGAAACATGCCTGCATCAGCTTTGAAACTTTATATCTGTGCTTGTTGCATAATAACATTGGAAATAATCCACACTCTTGATATTATATGAGTCAGTTAAAACCAGACTGTTTGTCTAGACATTGATGGCACCAAAACACAACTCAATTATACACACCAGCTTAGTTATAAGACATGTTTTGATGTGCATCGTTGGATAACCGGTAACAGTCTATATCTGCCACTGTTGTGTTGTTTTTCTTCCTTCCTGTAGTTGTTTGTGCTGCAACAGACTTAGACGTTAAAAGGTTATCTTTTAACAGATAATGAATTGAATTGAATTATCTGTTATCTTTTGATGCAGATTCTCTGAGCCAAATATTCTTCTGCTTCCACTAAAAGCCACATCACTACTGTTTCAACAGCAACTACTACACCAGGTGAAGAGAAAAATACCAAACCAATATGACTTCCTTTTTTCAGTGAACACAAAATATTACTCAAACTTTATTATATGGCTTTAGAGAAAGTCTCATAGACAGATTGTATGGTACGTTTGTGGTGTTTTGGGGAGTTTGACATTTGTGTCAGCTGTGTCAAAGAGCAAAGGGCACAGACATTATTTAAAATGTCTCCTGCCGTTTAAATCAAACTCATACATGTCTGTGGCTCATACATGTGGCTGAGCCAGGAGGTCTAAATTTGAATCTTGTTTTATAGAGCTTACATTATACGTATAGTATTGACTGTCTGTCTCCAGTGATTCGATCTGAAGTGGTCAACCCTAAATATGTGTACTAGGGATTAAAAACTTTTAAACCACAAACTAGGTAGTCATAAACACATTTGTAGTGTAAACACTAATCAGACCCTGATGTGTCGCAGTAAACAGCGAAGAACAGTCTTCTGACTATAGGTTAAAACACAAAGTAACTAGTCAGAAAATTTATTTGTGGTCACATTTGTGGTTATTTGTGGTCGCGATATGTTTTTTTTTACAGATATTATAGTATAGCATCTATCATCTTATGTGGAAGGTTTTCATCAATGTGGCTTCTTATTCTATAATTCTGTAATAATCACTGTACTTAAGGCCTCTAAATGCAGTCTGTGTGGAGGAGCCTCAGAGTCCTGGCGCTGTGTCACAATCACAATCCTAAAAGAATAAATGAAAAATAAAAAATAGTAATAATAGTAATAATGAAAGAAATTAATAGTATAATGAAGACACAACCATACAACAGAAAAAGAGGGACCTGATACCTGAGAAAAGGAAACTTTTGTTTGAAAACTTTTGGAAAAAGCAGTGTTTGTTTGTCTCGTCTAAACTAAGAGAAGTACAGTAACTGTACATATTTAAATAAGATGTCAGCATTTGATAGGGCATATAGTTAGAATAAATTAAAGTTTGTAAATTGAAAAATAATCTTGTTTTTTGTACAGCATGGTGCCAATTAATGCAAATCACAAGTCATGAAGTTAATGTTTTTATTCCATATTAGTCTGTATTGTACACACAATAATATTAACTTAATGATCCTTAATTGAAAACATAGTTATCTTAGCAATTTGTAGATTGCTAATTGCGATTCTACACCAATCCAGCAATTTTATTACAATACAATACATAATGTGATTGTGTAATTCTGTCTCATTTAATATGAAAGTATGATATACAAGCAGAGACTTACCTTTCCAGGCTCTCATTCAAATTGACTCCACCCACTGGTAAAGCGTCATTGGGCATGTGCAGTCACAACATTTAACAGCATTTAGTAGAGTTAAATAAATCTTTTGCGTTTCATCACATAAACAGCAATGTGTTTTGGGTGACAAGTTGTGATCGGATGATGTAAACAGCAGGTAATTAACAAGGCCAGAGTTTTCTAAATTTAGTTTTTCCCTCTTTAGGAATGCTGTCAGAAATGTGTTTGTGTTTCTGCAGTGCTACAACAGAGAGAGAGGAAGATAAAAATATTTTAAATGAAATAAATGTGTGGCAAGTCTGTGAGAGCTCTCTGTAATTAGCTGTTCCTTGAGTTAGGCGTTTGGGTTTTGTACACAAGGATCTAAGTTCCATTTGGACGGCCATAATTCAAGGTGTAAATAGGGTTTTAGGGATGTTTGATCACTAAAGCTACATTAGGTTCCTAGTCAAAAAACCCATTTGTAATGTAAATGCTAATGGCTGCTTTTGACAGTGAGGGAGGTTGTAAACTTATAACACCATGCACAGACCCCATAATGCCTTTTTTCAATGTCACACAGCAAATAAAGCACACACCGTTCAGTTAATACATAACATAATATTTTGTTTGAAGTATCAACTTAACGGTGAGATTAAAATCGCAGTAGAATTTTACACTTTGTCAACATGCACACACTGATGTATTAAGTAATGTATGTTGTCATAAAATCAGAGACCCTTACATAGAAATCAGGTAAGTAGTTAGAGGAGACGCATTTAAGCGCATGTAAATACTAGGTGTAAACAGGGCCTTAGGGATGGTCAGGTAAGGACATGGGTGGAGCTGTGGCAAACCTGGTTCCGGTTTGTGGCCAGTAGTAATCATGTTTATGATGGCAGTTTCAAGTTTCTTTGACGTCTGTTTACTAGCTTCATGGATCTCATAATCTCTTGTAATGTTGATAGTTGTTCCACCCTTGGAACGTTCCTCATAATGAGCACCACCCAAAATTAGTGTGAGAAGGAAAGAGACATACATCAACATTGTAGAGTACAACACAGCTATGTGTGCTTTGCTATGTGTGTGCTTTACACCTTTTTTACTAAACACACACACATGCACAATCACCCAGGGCCATTAGTTAAAAGGGCCAATCCCTCAGCCAGGGGCCACCGAGAGAACCATTTGTCCCTTCAAGGAAAGGTTGAGTGAGGGATGGGGGCCAGCAGCCTGCCTCTTTTGTCTGCCTACTCACACAGAGGACACCCCAGATTGATGAGCGGAGGGGGATGGGATAGAGAGAAAGAGAGAGAGGGAAGAAGGAGAAGAGAGACAGTGAGAGGGACTGCTTTCATCTGATCCGTCATTGTCCCCTTTAATGCTCATACACAAACGGTGTGTGTGTGTGTGTGTGTGTGTGTGTCTGTGCGCGCATGTGGCTCATTAATCCCTGCTATTCTGTTTGATGTTCAATGTGCCATTTACTAAGAATGGTGTTGCAGCTCATACAGTATCAGGCTGAAAGAAGCGACTTGGCTCCACATCAAAATTTGTTGCTTTGGTATGGAACCAGCTCTTGTTCCTTGGAATAGGTACTAAATTGAGACCTCAAGGTAGGCAGACCATTAAATATGTGTGACAAATTTGCATAAACATTTGCTACATTTGCTAAAACAACCTATAATATATACATAATAATTTGGCATGTACAGCGAAATAAGGCCCATGAATCGTTTCCAAAATATTTCCAAAACATTCTTTTCAGAACATAAACATAATACACACACAACATATTATCCATGATCAAGAAAAAAACTTTGAAAAAAATAATTAACTTTGCTTAAATGGCCACACACAAATATATAATAATATAGAATAATGGCTCAGGAAACTGAACTTGGCAGTGTGAACTGCTCAGCGTCTGTTGCAATAGTGCATGCATAATCCCACACAGCCTGTGTTACACATTGCATTTGATTATACTGAGTGTATTTGTAATAAATTCCATAAACAGTGAATTAAATTGTAATTCCTGAAATCCATTCAAATGCGTTTTATACCCGTTTTTTTTTTTATTTGCCTTCATGCTTCACATTACACTGATTAACTGTACTGATTAGCAGAACAGCTACCAGATACCAAGGCCATCATGTTCCAAAATGTTCAGTATTAAAACCTGTAATACTTTAAAGTAATTACAGCCTAGATTTTGCTCTTTCTTAAACACACAAAAAATTGATAAAATGCAAATTAGCAATAGGCAGAAAATTATTATAACTGACTGACACATGCTAAATTAACATATGGAATGTTGTCATGTGATAAAATTAGACAATGTGACGTCAATTTAGCATACTATGGTTTGAAATGTTAAGAAATGATGCTTACTGTTTTTTCTATAATAAAAAAGTAGCTTACCATTCTAACTGCTCAAAAAATGAGCAGCTTGGGCTTGTCGCTAGATTTACTCTCCAACCAACAATGACAAAAGCCAAATATGCATATACACACTCAGAAGTTGTTACATGATACATAGTTACACATACAGAGGCAGAAAGACTAGAATAAATATTTGAGGAAGGGGTGCTTCCGGCCCTATGGTTCTCCCTGTTTGAGGAACAATATTAGCTGTGTGTGTTTAGCAGGAAGTGTATCTCAGCAAGAGGGAAGAGATATTATCCAACAACACAAAATGAAATGAATACTGATCAATGACAATCATGTTGACAAATCCTAAAGGACAGACGTCAAAGTCTGTTTCATTTGTAGTCGTTTTTTCTTTAATTATGTCAATGTGTTTACCACCATCTGTTGGAAGCCCCTCTCTTGTGTGAATATAGGCTGAGTGATGCTGTTGCTAATTATTTATTTGTCCTTTGTTGAGACATTTGGTCCTCATAACATAGCGAATACCAGGACCGAAAATGAAACACACACACAAAATTCATTCACTGAGCCCTCTCTCAAGGGGTGAGGCCTCAGCTGCACATACAAGAGTGTTTGTTTATATGCCTGTTGTTGTGTAAAGCTGCTTTAAAGCAATGTAACATTGTAAAAAGTGCTATATAAATAAAATTGAATTGAATTAAACTAAAATGATATATTAAAAATTTACACATACATAATACAAAGACAGATTCATTACTAAAGATACCTTCAGTGGTGGCTGTGGCAGTGGAACATGCTGTGTGTGTGGGGGGGGGGGGGGTAGATTTGTACTCAAAATTGAGCAAAACCTGACAAATTGAGCAAAACCTCCTTTTGAGGACATCCTCAATTGTAAAAATATGATTAAAATAAAGTTATTTTAGAATGTAGGGTTGTGTGTTTGTTGTCTTTTTGTTTGTATCTCCTATATATCATGGGGATCAAATGTCTTCACAAGTATAGTAATACCAGTAAATGTTGAATTTGTGGGGAGATTTTTATTATGAGAGTAGCTGTGAAAGATGTGGTCAGCTCTGGGGCAAGTCCAAACTTACATAAGCAGTCATTGTGCCACCCAGCCACACAAACTCACATGCACCCATTAACACCAATGAGAGTGTAAGATATGGCCAGATCATTGGATCAGTCAGTATTGTGTTGCACTGTTTCACAATAAACGATTGCTCGTATGTATGGTGAGTTAACAATTGTCTCCTAGGAGAAAGACTCATTTTAAGTCTCATGAGCACCAGAAGAGCAACATCTGAGTAATACAATATTCCTCTGGACTCACTGCTTCTTTCCTTTCTCTATTTACTTACTGGATTCTTCACTGGAGGCTGTCTGTATCTGCACTATGTGTTGTTCTTGGGGCCAGGAGCATCCTACGGAGGACAGTGGCTGATTAAAGCAAGCGATAAAGAGGATTGAAGGCATGGAGAAAAGTCATGAATTTGTACAAACGGGGGAATAGTATTGTATGGGTTATACAGAAGATTTCTCCAAGGCATTTCCGCCATATTAGTATATACTGTACCTTGCGCCAGATATTAAACATAAAGAGGAAATATTAACATACATGAACATATGAGTGGACAAATACAGTAGAAATACATCATTTAATTGCTATTTTTATATCACTGTCCCTCATGTCACGTTTTACGCAACCCATCATTACATGTTGAAACACACACAGTGAGAGAGAGAAAGAGAGAGAGAGAGAGAGAGAGAGAGAGAGAGAGAGAGAAAGGCAAAGTGATTTTCTTCTCTATGTGAGTTGCACAACCACTATCAGAATGTAGTAAACAAGACCACTCTCCTGGTTTCATCAGGCCATTACCTCTGGAACAACATTTATCACATGCAAAAGGAGTCAAATAATGAATGAAGTGTCTGGAACTAAGGGAGTGTTGGTGTTTCAGAAGGAATCGAATTGCAACTATAAAATTGACTAACTCATGATGACTAGGGCCTTTTCTGCATTTTCTCTTTTGATTTAATTGTAAAATTTGTGGATTTATACAAATGTACTGAACTAGTAACTAGAGTATAAGAGAACTAGTAGAATAAGAGTATAAATCAGGGATCAGCAATCATTTTGACATAAAATTAGAAAATTATAAACAATAATTCTGTCTCTCATAGACCAATGTTTACCATTCCCCTTGTCAATGATGGCATGCATGCCAATGGCTGCTAACCCCCAGACACTTAGTAGCATAAAAGCATAATCAATCAGCCAACAAACAAATTGTTAATAATCGGAAATAGATGAGGCATGTGTACAACTTTAGATTTCCTGCCCTCGAAGTGCAGATTCCAGGTCAACC
>JAZGTI010012866.1:1297-15343 GCA_036877585.1 Botia kubotai
TTATGTGCTATAACGCAGACGTGTGTTAGCAGCCTGTTATGGCCAGTGTTTGCATTTACATTTTGACATTGGCAAAAGAGTTACCCTCGTCCATAGGGGAGAGTGGGTTGCCCACATATGACAACCCAGGTACATCTCTTGGTTAAAGCTGCATTGTCTCAAAATGCAGGAAGTACAACATGTGTCAAAATGTTTAGGTGATTTTCATTTTTTGAAAATCATTAAAAAATTTCAGGAGACTCAAAAATCATTCTTACTTGTTCATTATTAATATTTTAATATTTGGCCACATTTTGAATAATAGTAAACTCATTATAACTATCAGATAACAAAGGTAGTTATGGGAATTAAATTCCAAACAAATTAAACCATGCTGTGCTTTAGCATATTTTATGTAACCACACATTAACATCACCCTGCAATGATTTTTAAACATTAATGGAGTTCCCATCTATGCTGGGCTCCTATTGGCTGCTTTTTGTCATTGCTCTGTCCAAGTCATCATTTCTAAAGCATTTTTAAATAAAATCATTGTTGTGTAATGACAGAAATTAAAGTTGGCCAATTATATACATTTATACAAAACTAATTTCAAACATTTAAGAAAACACCTTCAGATTTTTAAAGAAACATTTTAGGAAAGCGAACTTGAACTTTTGACTGGTTGTGTATGCTGTGTATTTACTGCTGTCTCACCTCGCCTTGCCTAAAGGACACCACAGAGAAAGTGACACAGCTTACCCCACTCTTTGTTTTTCAGAAAAACTTGTGACTTGTGATTTTATTTGCCTGGCAATAAACATGGCATGTGATATGACTGCAAGCAGAGCAGGCTTACAGATGTGGGTTCATGAGTTATATGATGGGCCTGAGTCCCAAAGGGTCTGCGTAGTTGGGGCTTGATGATCCCCTCCGATGTAATGCATTTTTTCAGCCAAACTTCAAAAATACTTGTAGCTGTTCTCAGATCACCATTTCTAGACATGAAAACTGAGTGGCGTAACAGTCATAACATTCTTTATTTAAATGGGGCTTTTCATCTTGCAGAGGTGCTGACAATGTGGGAGAAAGCAGGCTCTGTTCAGAATAGCATACTTACTGTTATTCAGCAGTATATACTATGTGTACTGTCAACTATATGCACATTTTATGAATACATAAAATGTCTGGTTACCAAAATGTACAACAAAGCACATTGCGTGAAAAACTATATCCAACAATGCAGTGTGCTGTAGACTTCGATTTCCATTTTTAGTGTAACAAATGATATAGAATTATCATGCATGATTTTTAACATTTCCACAAAAAATTGAATTAGTAAAATAACATTTTCATTTCTAAGATGATAATGACGTCACTCATCTTATACATTATAATGAGGTCACGTGACAACAATGTAGCATACTACTAATTGAACGTTTGATGTTTATTGTGTAATAATAGCTAGTATTTTAAAAAACTATTGAAAAAATGTAGGTGAAATGTATACCTACAGTATATAGAGTCATAGTCACTATACACTGTCATTGTATGTAAAGGAGCTTCCTTAAAAAAATCATGTGTTTTACAGACAAAAGACTGTCACAGTTTGAAACAAATATGAGGGTGTTTTGGATTAATTGTCCTTTTAAGGATTTAAAGGGTATATTTAAAAATATGGTGTTGATCATCAGGAGTCATTCTTTTTAAGTGGCCTTTAATGGCGTATAATGATCACATTAGCTCATGTGTAGAGCCGTCTATCACTCAGGAATGTCAGTTTAAATATACAGATGAATTTTCTCACATGGGCACAGCAGGACCTTTATATCTTTTACAGTCACGTTTATTTTCACCTGGAGTGCAGTGAGGCAAAAATAGACTGTCATGTTTTTCCTTTGATTTAAAGATGATGGGAGTTTTCTTCACATAAAGGAGAGAGACAGGTACATGCTGCCACCTTTGTGACCCTTGTGACACCTTCCTGTCTCTTCTGTGAGGTAAAGCCGTGCCAGTCAGAAGAGACAGGGCAGGCAGCAAAACCACAGGCAGACGCTCCCTTCGGGCTTCAGCACACTGGAAATCCATATCTGATGCATTCCATTGAGCCCAGAGTGCCCAGCTTTCATCTATACATGGATGAAGAGTTTCTCTGTCTGATGAGATGATACTGAGATAATATTCCACACTATGGAATACTATCTCATATTCCACAGGAGATAATACTTCACAATAAGTGGAAAACCCACAATCATCACTATCATTTACATGATGAGATCAGAGAGGAATAAATAAGGAACCACAAAATTACCTAAACATACAAAATTATAATTATCAATTATTTTTGGGTATCAAATATGATTTTATATTTATTCATATCTATGCATCAAGGTTGACAATATGGTCACGAGCGGTTAGTGCTCTCAACGTCTGATCCTCTAACTAATGGTTAGTAGTTTACAGTTAAATCAATAGATCATTGATATACAGTTAGACAATAAATACATTTATTACTCCAAACATTATGGAAACAGGACAACTGTACAAGAACAATACTGCACATTTACTCATTAACTGAAATTATGGTTAAACGATTCCTTCCTTTATAAACAGTAATTTATTTAGTCATTAACATTAAACATGAAATAGGCTTATAGAATTAACCTATATTTAAAATATCAACTTGCAGGGCAACTTGTGGAAATCATGTTTCTAATACTCATTTTAAGAGGTGTTAGCAAGTAAAAGTGAGGTTGAAATGAGACTTTGAGGACTCAAGTGCACTCAATTCTGCTCAATATCTGAACTTACCGAGTATTCCTAAAGCTGTGTTTTACAAACATAAACATATATAATACTTAATAAGGCACTTAAGAGTTTAGTAAACAACTTTTGCTCAATTATTTGACATTTTATTATAACATTTAGAATTTTTATGTACAAATAAGTTATGCTGAAGCATGTGAAAGGTCCCCTGATTCAACAGAGAAGCAAAGGAATCTTTCAACACAAAAATCAAAAAAATCTCAGAGGTAGAGAGAAAAGAGTGAAATTATTGTGACTGGAGTATACATATAAATTCTGTGCATTTTTTTCAACTCGCGCAAACACATATTCTTCATATTTTTTAAACGTACAAATATCACTAGCCGTCTCTCTCGGAATGGTGCTACCTACAGTATTGACATAGGCTTTTGACTTTTATATTGCGGTTCATTTTTAAATGTAATTATGTAATAATTGTAATTTAATGTATTAATTATCAGCAAAATATTGTTTCTTCCTCAATGCATACAAAAAGGAAAAAAAATGATTCTTGCAAGAATTTTTAGAAGAATTTCTTAAAGCTGTCAGGAAATGTGATATTGGCTGCACTGATGTGCCACACACACTAAACAGCTTCTGCACAATGTACAGTATTGTGAAACGCCAGCTTTGGCCTTGGAACATAAAACCATTAAAATGACATTCAATACACATTCAATACACAGAGGATGGCATTCCTTGACATCTGTGCAGCTTTTGCTTCCAAATCCAACCGTGCAGCGTGGTTATCAAATGTCAGATTCCTTCCCAGCGTTCCACCTTCCATTTGAATCTGCCAGCACTCCTAATGTTTTAATATCCTGTATTTAAATACTCCGGAGTCCAGACCAATCCAATTCACTGTCTTCTACACTATTTATATCTGATCAATGCGCACCAGGAAAACAGACAGCACTGTATCATTTACCACAGCACATGTACAATCATAATCACAATCACACTTCTCAGTCTAAAACTGCCACTGTGTAAGATTCCCACAGCTATAGATTTATATTTCCATAACATGCTCATTCTGGTAGTTACATTCAACATGTATGACACTCTGATCTGCAGCAAGGTAACTTTTTGTTCATCATGCATTGATCACAAATCATTTTTGTGTTCCTTCATCACATTTTGCACACATACTTTGTATCGTCTGATATCATCCTGTGACCTTAATCTTTGAGAACATTCAACTGAAACTTGAAAGGAATATAGAGAAGAATAGAGGAGCTCCGATCTTTTTCTTTGTTCCCATTTTGTCTTAGCCAGTAAGCTGTGCTTCATAGGCTATTTATTTATTCCAGTTCGATGTCATGTGATTTGAGGCTGAATGTGGACTGTACTGCTGTCTGTACAATCCACTGGTCTTGGCACATTTTGTCACATTTTGTACCTGATTGCTGTTTTGATAATGCATTGTTGTTGTTGATGTACCGTAGCAGTACCTGATGTTCAGATTGTGTATTCGCTGTGTACCTGAATCTGATAGTCTTGTGTTTGGTGTCATTCGAACAGGAGTCTGCACATTAGGAATTGTGTGCATTAAATGCGAGAATTGTAATTAGTGCAGTCCAGCCAGCATGTCAGTTGGTGCTGTTGCATGCCATTGTGTGTGCGCGCATGCCTTCTGGAATTTGGGTGGGGGTCAGTAGATGGAGTCCTTGGTGGTGGTGGTTGTGTGGTTGGTGGAGTCATCTGGCAGGGACCCTCGGCGCGCGGACCAAGCGGTGTGGCAGCGCAGCAGAACACGCAGCTCGCGGGACACGCTGCTGGAGAAGGCTGTATAGATCCATGGGTTAGTGCAGGAGTTTAAACTGGCCAGCAGCATCAGGATGGTGAAGGCTGCACCTGCTTGAGAGATGAGGGCAAACCTAAACCCAGAGGCCCATTGATGACCATGTATTGTATATAGTCCTATGACATGGTTGATTTAATTAATGCACATTTGGGGACACTGACATTTATTGCTAATAAAAACTATAATAATTGAATTTTTTAGTTTAAACTTTAACAAAAATTACAATATAACTATAAAAACTCCACTTTTGGTATTATGAACAATGCAATCAACTGCTGTTTTGGAAAGTTGAAGCACAATTAACCCTTTAAATTTGCATATTATGTACGTTCTCAGAACACAGAGAATGTGCTAATGTTCTCTAAACATTCTCTCAAAGTTATCAAAAAGGTTATTGCAGTAACATTAGCAAAATGTTTTTTAACGTTATATCAAAAACATTCTTAAGTCATTAGCGGAATATTTTAGAAAGGTTACAGACTTCAAAAAGTTTGAGTAATGTTCTTATAACCAAGCAATAGCTTGGTTATATAACTTTCAAAATAAAATTAAGGTTTTTGTTACTCAATGGAAATTATACAGAAATGTTCTTACAACCCAAGATTATTAGCTAGTCACAACAGGTTTGTAGCATCCAATCATAAACCTACATACAAAAAGTGCAGAATTTGTAAGGTGTACGTGCATATGATAGATAGGCTGACACTTTTCCATCCACTGAAAATTATCGAAGGGCTCTCTTTTGAAGAGTTTTAAATGCATCAGCTACTGAGCACTTCAACACAGATTCACAACATTAGCGGCTGTCCTTTGAATGTCATTTCCCCACACAGAGGTAATTTTCCCCCACACTGTGGTGATTTTTGTCATGCTGCTCTGATTATCAAGTAACTAACCGCTCAAACTGTGCAGAAAGTCCACTCTAATATCAAGGTGTAAATACCAATGAGATTACCCAACACTATGGCGATAAAGAAAAGAACCAGATCATTCCTACTGCAGGTGATCAATCCCCCATTGATAGCTGACTCAACTCTAACACACCTGCCTGCAATCTTCAAACAAACCCCAAGAACTTGAACTGATTCATGTGTTCTTCATTACAGCTGGAGCTAAACTCTGCTGGAAGTTTCAATTCCGAGAACAGGCATCTCTGTTTTCAGAATATTCCTGGGGAATGTATTGCTTACTTGGTTACACTAGCCTGTTAGACAGCGAAAGTGTGTTTAAATAAGTGTTGCCTGTTTGTGAAGCATTTGACAGGACACAAAACAACACTGTGTTTACAAACACAGCCTACTGTTCTCAGTAAGTCAAGAAGCTTTACTGTGGTTTAGGGGAGCTTGGGGCTAGTTGTCACACTGGAAAGCTCTACATCTCAGTTAATAAACTTTTGAGTCCAATTACGCCAAACTTGTTTCCTCTGTTATGGGTTTCAAAAACACTTTTAAATTAGAAGAGTTCCAGGAAATTTTATTCTTGGGCAATTGTAGTGCAAATGTACCATACTGTTTTATGTAGCCAGCACTTTATTTGTACTTATTATTCAGAAATTGACTTTTAAAAATAAATCTACTTACAAAAGAAATTGTGTCCTGTCTGTCTGTCTGTCTGTCTGTCTATCCGTCTGTCTGTCTGTCTATCCGTCCACATGGGGCTGGTATATAATATAATGTATATATCTATATATGTTTATATGTAACTATATCTATCTATCTATCTATCTATCTATCTATCTATCTATCTATCTATCTGTCTATATCTACTTATCTATATATTTATATAGGTATATATATATATATATATATACACACACACACACACACACACACACATATAATGTGTGTTTAAATAATGAAATTTTAACAAACATTAAAATAATGTTTGTTTAAATTCTAACCTTGAGCTGGTGGGTTGGGGTCCCAGGCTGCCCATAACTGAACAATAAAGAAAGGAGACCAGCAGATGGTGTAGACCAGCACAATGACGAAAGTCATCCTCACCGTCTTAGACATGGCCTTACTCACACCAGGCAGTGGTGGAGGGTGTGAATATTCAGTGTGACGGGGGAAACCCACAGCATCTGGAAGCACATCTGGCCACTGCTCAGAAGCCCCAGAGTTGTTACAATGTCCAGTCACTGAGAAGGCAGCATTAGATCTTGTGCACACACTATTGGCTGGCAATGACTGAGAATGGGAGGGGTCAGAGAGGGGGTTGGGGGTTTGGACAGGAGCGTTTTGCAGGTGAGTCGTGATGGAAGGCAAGGGGCTATCTAAAGAGGGAAGTGGCCCATAGCAGAGCTCAGAGACAGAGTTCCTGCAGGCTAGAGTCTGAGAGCAGTCATTGCACAAGCCCTGAAGGTCTGCAGGAGGGGGAAAGGGATGAGATGTGCTGCAGCGGGTTTGGTTGACACTGCTGTCACTACGTTGACTGTGTCTGCTTTGTCTGCTCCTTTCTCTGGTCCTTCCCTCGCAACCCGTCCGCTTAGCGAAGTGAAAGAATACAGAGTTTCTCTTAAACTCGGCCGTCACCAACCGCTCTGACTTCAGGTAGATATTGTCATGGATCTCCCGAAAAATGCGAACCTAGGATCAAAAGACAGAGGAAACTTCACAAAATGCCAAAATTCCAGCATGGTTGTCATGTTGTTTCGGTATTTACATTTACATTTAGTCATTTAGCTGACGCTTTTATCCAAAGCGACTTACAAATGAGGACAGGAAGCAACTTCAATTACAAAGTATGATACTGGTGTAAATCTAATTCCCATAAAAATATGCAAAATCACTGACTGTTACATAGTAGACAGCAATCTATCCATCTGGCTACATTATTCTGGCTTTTAAGTGCCGTTTTTGAAAATATGCCGTCAAAAAGCTTTGGGTCTAAATTCACAAAGAGAGATGCGGAGGAATTTAAAAGAAAGCCTGTGGTTAAAAGGCTTCTTGAGTTGAGCATGAGCCGGAAATGTCTTGGTTAAATATTTGTTGAAACAAAATGGCTGTGACATTTTGCTTCTTGAAAGTCCAGTTGGCGATGCTTGAGTTTTAGCAAAGAGTGTGTGCTACTAAAATAGTAAAGGATGTGCTGGCCTACATCTTTTGCTTCAGGTGTTCAAGGCTGTCGATTCAAATCTTTTATTTTATTCTCCTCCATGGATAAAGCAATTTCCATCCACCATGAGCTAAATTCCCCTAACTACTGTCTAGAATAACTGTTGCCATAACCAGACCTTGTGTATTTTCTTAGTGTATGAGTTAACTTTTACTTAGTGTAAAAGTTTAAAGCTGTATATATATATATATATATATATATATATAAATAATACATTTACATTTTTACATTTACATTTAGTCATTTAGCTGACGCTTTTATCCAGACTTACAAATGAGGACAGGAAGCAACTTCGATTACAATAAGAGACAACACTGAATAACTGCTATACACAGGGCTCAGGTTTTCCAACACAGTATAAGAAAGTTTTTTTTTTTTGTCCCCAAGTAGAAGTGGGTGTGTGTTAGTAAATTAGTCGCGGAAGAAAAGACGAAAAAGATGAGTTTTTAGTTGTTTCTTAAAAATGGCTAATGACTCAGCCATTCTGATGGAGATATGGAGTTCATTCCACCAACCGGGCAGAGATAATAAAAGAAAGATGAGAAAGAATGAACTGATATACCTGACAGACAGTGATGATTAATGCCGGTAATATTAATACAGCCACAGTCATCCAGGTGACGTATGCTTTAAGGCCCCAGGGCTCAATAAAATGGCCCCAGCATTCAAACTCCCCAGGCGCCACCTCTGACCGTGAGAAGATGAAAACCTATTAGAGGAGGTGGAGTTAAAGTATGAAAACTACTGGAATAAAAAAAGAAGTGGAGAACCGGTTAACTGTTTACATTTGAAACACAAATAAACCAGTCAGGGCTGTTTTAGAACAATTTGTTTCTCACCTGTGGTAAACTTAGTACCAAAGCCAAGCCCCATGCAACCATGATGGGGGTGTTCCAGCGAGAAGGCGCGCCTCCGCGATATGCCTGCAAGGGGCAACAGATGGCATAATGCCGATCCACAGTCATAGCGACTATCATGTAGGAGGACGCAAACATCCCGACAATCTGTAAGTATTTCACTGAGCGACACAGAGCGTCTGGGCCCTGAAAGCGCTCTGTAATGTCCCACACCAACTGCGGCAACACCTGAGGGCAAAATAAGAAGATAATATTTTAGCCTCACATGCATTTTCTTTGCTAGTTCAGAAAATTAATCACGCCCAAACTGCTGAATTAAGTTCATTGTAGATTACAAGCGTAAACCAATATGAGGACGCCCTGCTGACGCACCAGTGCTCCCAGTATTTCCCATGCCTAATACTTAAGCCACATTTTAATAATCGTATAGTCACACTTTGCTTCTCTACAGGTCAACAATCATTTAATCAGCCTTGTCATTTTGCCACGCCTTAGACACTTACCTGAAAAAAAGCCACAACGAGGTCAGCCACACAGAGATTGACCATGAAAAGGTGCATGGGTGCATGATGTTTCTTCCTACGCAACAGTACCCACAACACGAACCCATTACCCAGAGTGGTTAGGGCCAATACCAGCCCCAGCACACCGATCTCTGCTTGGGCCAAGGCCTGGTCCCGCACTCGAGGAGGAGCTACAGGCTGCATCGTGGGCCTCGTGGTGGTCCATGTGATGTTCTCTGATGGAAACAGCCAGAGAAAAGCCCCTGAACCCCCATAACTGCTGCTGAGATTGAAGAGGGAACTGGATAAGTCTGATGCCCCTTCCAGTCCCAACACAGAACGATTGGGCTGGCCCAAATTTTCTTCCCAAGAGGACATGATCATGCCGACTACCTACAAAGAGAAGGACAGACAGAATGAGATGAGGTGCACGGAACGACAGCCCACACTATGATCATTCACTGATTTATACTGGGCCAACAAGCAGTCCTAAATCACTTTAATGAAATAAGATCAAATAAATTTCATTTTGTTGGCTATCTTTGTATTGCTCATTTATAAATGTGTTTCAGTAAAGAAGTTATAAAAAACTGCCATATTCAGAGGTTATTAGAAACGTGTCTCCAATATAATTGCTAATTAAATTGCAGTTTCTGCTTTGGTTTTGAGGAATGTTGTTAAGAAAGCTCTTAAAGGGACAGCTCACCCAAAACTGAAAATTATATTTTCAGAAAAATAACACTTAATTTGAAGGTGTGTTAAGAAGGTGTGTTATGATGACAGAATTTTAAATGTTTGGGTGAAAAACACAAGAGACTTAATCTTGGTGTTTTCAGACAAAACAAATGAATGTATTTAATCAACAGTCTTTAGTAACTTTAAGAAAATGTATGCAAGTGCAGAAATTTAAAAATAAAAGCCAGGTCTATTTATTTATTAATTTGATTTTGAAAACATTTGTATCATTCCTCTTCTATCTTCTATCTTCCCTTTTTCCAAACATGTCTAATTTTCCAATAATGAAAAGCACATCTGTCACCTCCTTAATATAATGCTTTGCCATCTCCCTGTGAAACATTTTAAACTCTCCTACAGCTCTCCCATCTTTTTGTCTCATCAGTTTTATTCCTTATTAAAATAGTGTTTAGATTATTATCCCCAGCTGCTATAACAGATTTAAGTGTAATGAGAGCTCATTTATTGTAACAAATATCTGAAGGGCAAAATTGAGACGCAGTCTCTTGGGATCGAGTCATCCTTTGTCTCCAGAAACAGAAAAACATATTTGTGGCGAGACTGAGAGAAATGAATGAGATATGGGAACAATTATGGTGTAAAATTTCTTCATTGGCTACACTTGGTACAACTGAGGTATGTATGGAGGAGATGGGCAAGATGACTGTTTTCAATGACTAAATGAAAACGAATACAAAGGGAGCACTTTACAGAAGGTGTCCGCAATTATTTGTACTGATTTATATAACTGAAATGGTAGGTACCAGTAACATCTGTGCAAATGCATGCTTTTACTTACACTTAATGTCTTATTTTTGCCCATTTTATTGGATATGCTTCAAAACTTTGTATTTTCCATATACTTGAAAAGTACATTGCGAAGGGTACTGGTTTTAATGAAATGGAAAGAAAAAGAAAAATCAATTTCACAGAATGTGTAAAGGTGCAAAACCGTTTAATAAAAATACAATAAACGTAAAAGCAACGTTGGTCACCGCAAAGTGTGTTTTCATTATAAATATACTGAAAGCATCTGAGTCACGTTCCATATTAATACATTTCTTAACACAGATCTAATATATTTTAGAATCAAAACAGATTAAGACTAGTATAATTCATGTGGATATGGAAGATTTTAATTTTAAGATTGTGGTTGCTCTTTGTGCTTTTTTCCTGACTTTTGGTGTTGATGAATAGACCTATAAATCTTCCATTTTATATTAAAAATCTTGATGCAACTTCATGTGTGTGAGACCTGAATTTCCACTGGAAAGAAGAAACACAAATGAGATCTCCTTAATATCTCAACTGATCTCTTTACTATCAGCAATGATATCATTGTTAGATCTAATAGTTTTGCTAGTGTCACGGTTGTCAGATTTGCTAATATCCCACAGTCTGTAATCAACGGTCAGAGATTTCAATCTGATAAACATTTCACATCAAATCTTCCGAGACCAAATGATCTGCGCCGTGCTATCCACTTCAATTTTATAACTTCGTTCTCTTATTGTAAGCCAACAAATGTCTCATATGTGTCTATTTTTATTTTCCCCAT
Source organism: Botia kubotai (assembly GCA_036877585.1). Lineage (NCBI taxonomy): Eukaryota > Metazoa > Chordata > Actinopteri > Cypriniformes > Botiidae > Botia > Botia kubotai. The sequence goes on from JAZGTI010012866.1 coordinate 12,656, forward strand.
GGAATTATAAGAGCAACATCTTAGACAAAGTTGATACTTAAATCAACTCATGAAGTCTCTTGAGGTATTAAACGGCAACCTTTAAGCAATGTAATTTTCCTCTGGGATCTTTTATTTACTCATTCATGGTTATATTTACATAATCAATTCACAATCGAAATGAGATGAGCTGTTTACAGAGTCATAACTAATTAAAGCCTGGCATTGTAACACAAAGCCAGCTAGTGTCTTTCCTTTGACGCTCCTTGTGGAAAACACGTCAGGCGCTCTTGCTGTCCAGCCTGTGGCCTGTTCCCACTTTGTGTGTGCAAGTCTCGACTGCTTTCCATTACCTACTTTGTTACCTCCTGGGAAATTACAGAAGAGCTTCCTCTTACATTCTCGGCCTTTAAATGTGTCCGATGCACTTACAGCTGCTGCAGACTATTCATCAGAGGACTAAATGTGATGTGTGCTCTGCTGGGCATGTGTGCCTACTTTAAGTGACACAGTGCGACGAAACATTCACTCCTCAGATAAAGACACCAGTAGTCACACGTGTCTCCTCTGTAACTTCAAACAAGATCTCACCAATGTTACAGCTTATGCTCAGATTTTGCAAGAGGTCCTGTAGTGTTCTTGTAGCTCAATTTATAGAGCATTGCATTAGCAATCAATTCTTAGGGAACACACATACTAATAAAATGTATAATTTGAATGCACTGTAAGTTACTTTAGATAAAAGCATCTGCCAAATGGGCAAATGGGTCAAAAATATACCATCATGTCAGACATGTATACCTTCATGAATGATAAACAATTTGTGGAGAGGATTAATTCAGTTCTCTAAAGCTTTTTCATAACTAACTAAATTTAATTCAGTCATCTGATCTAAACCTCAACAAACCTAGAATAGAGATGTTCTCCATCTCTCAAACCTCCATCTGCTGATGATCAAGTGGACACTAAAAATATTTCAAGTTTCCTGTCGAGCTCTGCTTGGAGGTCAAGGGGGCAGATGGATATAGGAGGAGACTGGGACTATGCATGTGAGAACCTGCTGCGGAGAGCAGCAGCGCTCTCATCTGCTGCTCATCTGTTCGTTCTCCTTCTCTCCTCTCTCTGTTTGTTTCTCTGCCCGCTGTTTGCATGTCTGACTTTCACCTCAATCTTTATAGCCGAGCCTTTTCTGCTGGTATTTTGGAGATCTGGTTGGGATTTCAAAAGCGCCTACATATCTCAACTGCTGAATGTCTCTCGTGAATAAATGCAAGTCATCTGTGCCAGCCCGAGGTCAGAGCCACAGGAGAGAAGGCAGAGACAGGCGGGAAAAAGCAGTGGCTCAAGACGATGCCCTTTTCATTGTAATGTCTTGAAAGTGCACATCTATACATAAATAAATGAACTGAAAGAAACACAAGGAGATGGTATGTAGCTGGAAGCTGTGGTTGCTAAACACATTATGTATGATATTAAATAAAGATATATACTACATTTTCATGGGTCATCCAGGAGCTTCTGGAAGCACCCGGTAACTGTTTATCACCTTTATTTTCACTGTTAACTATAATGTAAATCGTGCTTTTAACTTCTTTTACTTTTATCTGACAGTAAAATTACATGGATCGTCTTGTTAAACAAAAGTTAATGTTCTAAAACAAGTGCTCTTCTGTATGCTTCTGCTGCAGGGTGTGTTGACCTCTTTCAAGAGGCTGTAGTTTGCAATCATGAAGTGCTGATCAGAGATTTATTGATGTGCGTCAGAACACCAGAGGAGCAGAAGCGCATGAGGCCACACAGTGCATTACGTAGCCACAGCGGAGTCTGTGAGTGTCTGTCTGTCCGGTGGACTAGGTGAAGAAGTGTTTGGAAATTATTCCTATCTTTAGAACAACTCAAAGGAATGCAACACAGTGGGAAGAAGCTACTGTATGATGCATCAGGAAATGACAAGTTGGATTGATGAGAGAGTTAAGTCAAGAAAAAGCTGCACTTAAGCATAGCGGCTCACTTTTGTGTCTGCTTTCTAATATAAAAGACTGTCTTCACGTCGTATGCTGGACAGTGGGGTCAGAACGTCTGAGGTCACACTAAATATGTGGAATTTATTTTATTTATATCAGGAAATAATAGGAAAATCCTGACTCTTTCCAAATAAAATGAACATTCACAATGGGTTACAGCCAACCACTCTATTGTACTTCCTGTGCGTCTTTGTCAATCATAGGAAAACAGCCACGCCACAGGAAGGATTACAATGGGATCCACCTATTTTCATTTGCTAACACTTTTGTTTGTCTAACCCAATTTCAAAGTCTTTTTTGTGCCTTAATGTTCAGTATCCTGCGCACAAGTCAGTAGCCATAGTTCCCTTCATATATGTATCTATATATATCTATATATCTATATATATATTTATGTAAAGTAAAGTATATGGTATGGTGGTGTATTTTATATTTCTAGCAGGATTCATCACTGCTGCAGATGTTTAATAATGACAGTTTTTCAGGTGGGTATACATGTAGCTCATGAGCAAAGATCATGGGATGAACAAAATGTGTGCCCTGAATGCAATATCACTGCCACTTTAGATAAAAAGTCACTTCGGATAAAAGTTTATGCTAAATGCATAACCGTAGTGTGTGTGTGTGTGTGTGTGAGAGAGAGAGAGAGAGAGAGAGAGAGAGAGTGAGAGTGAGGTTGTGAAAG
>JAZGTI010012867.1:0-15343 GCA_036877585.1 Botia kubotai
GAGAAAAGTTGAATGTAGATGTCCGTGCGAGAGTAATTCAAAGATTAATCGCAGAACCGTCCACCATTAAAGCAGCTTGTACCAAACACACTTTGCACCGAGCGAAGCTTAAATCGCCTGCAACAGCCCGTGTGCCAGAGAGAAACAGAAGTGCTGGCCAACACAGTCTCAGTTATTCCCTCAGTTCAAAGGGGATAAGCTGTTGCTTCAATGTGCAAATGCCTTTAGCCTGAAGGACCTGTTATGTTACTGTGGCTGTTTGTTCTTTTCAGAGCAGAAGTTGTGGACAATGCTGGCCAAGACGCCTGCATTTAATGCCCCTGATGTTCTGCCTCTCCCATTCTTTGTTCCAAGGCCAGTAGAAAAAGCAAAGCAAAGCGCAGAGAGGGTATTGCTGTCATTTTGCAGTTTGCACACGCAGGCTCCAGTTCTGGTTTGCGTCTATGTGTACTGTAACAGTGTGTCTGGCTGCTCTGTGCCATGTCGTGCATTCTCTGGTTGCTCCACCATATGCTCATCAGAAATCTGCACAGGTTGAGTCATCAATGTTTGGTCCAGTTTCCTGGAAGAGTGAGTGTGTTTTTGTCACAATTTAACAGTGCACTAGTGTACAAACAGTGTGAAAACTAACTTGCACGGACTACTAATCACAAAGCTCACGTTGTTATTTTACAGAGTCTTAAAGGTGTCAAAAACCCCATGAGAAAAATTCTCAAAAAGTTATGTTGCAGTAACGTTAGTGGAACATTTTTAACGTTATACATCATATATCAGAAACATTTCTTAAGGCGTTAGTGGAACGTTTTAAAAACATTCCAGAATTAAAAAATGTTTGAATAACATTCTCATAACCAAGCAATAATGTTAATACAACATCGGAAAAACTGGATGTTTTGAACGTTCCTAGAACTTTCAAAATAACACTGTTAACGTTTTTGTTACTTAATGAAACATTGGGGAAACGTTCTTACAGCTTAAAATTGTTAGCTGGGCAACTGATCAAGGTTCAGAGTCCTTCTCCGATACCTTTCTAAACAATCCACTGTCACAATTAGTATGAAGGTTTCAGAAGGTTTCTGAATCTCTCCTGGATCTCCACTCACACCCTCCACCTCCAGCGTCCGTCCCTTCTGCTCTCTCCAGCAGATAACAACTAAAGCAATCATGGCCATTACTTGTTGAATGCTTCCCAGTCTGGTAGCAGATGTTGGGGCCAAAGGGGAAAGTATTTAAGCACTTTGATTGATGATTTCGAGTAATGAATCAAGTTTGTATCCAGTTCAGAAAGCTGTCAGATAGACCCGGCTTCCACTGTAAAACAGCTGGAGGGACGCAGGAGGAGAAGAAGCGCAGAGACGAGGCACCGAGGACTGTCAACGCACAACCGCACCCCCCCAAAGGGTTTCTGGAAAATCAATCTCTGGACAAATCCAGAAGAGCACATAAACAGAGAGAACAACCGGGAACTGACTCTGCCTGTCAGTCTTTCTCAGGCTGCACAAGAAGCCCAGGGACTGAAGGAGCCTCTTTACAGAACGCGCTGCTATCATTTTCATCTGCTTTGGTTTTGGTACAGTAGTTTAATCTACGGTAGGATGACATTTGGATCAGTTGGAGCTCTGATCTTTGCTGTTATATCCATTATAAGCTGTGGATGGAGTTGATGTGTTTTTTCTACTTTGAGGTTCAGTGTCCTTGGCTGATGATCAGCCCACGGAAAAGAAACATAAAGCGAGAGATCTCTCTTTACCTTGATTCTTTCTCCTAGTCAGCAGTGAGACTAAATGGAGAGCAAATGGAGACTTGGGTTTATTTGTCTCGTGCTTCTCATATCGTCTGATAAAAAGATCTCCTTTAGAGTTTTCAGATAGATCTTAACAGTGTATCAGTGTCTCCCAACTGTTCTCACAAGATGCCAAAGTCTGCAGTCAAACGTCAAAGATTTCAATATGAGCTTTGAACATTTCTCATCACATTTATTTTGTACGCTATCCATTTTTATATTATGTCTCTATAGTGTGCTCAAACTGTGTCTCCAGCTAACAGGGAACATTGGCTAACGTTCTTTTAAGGTTTATTCAAAGTTCTTAAAAATGTTTTTGCAGTAATGTTAATAGAACGTTTTAATGTTATATATCATATATAAACACGTGATCCTTAAGTTGTCAGTGAAATGTTTTAAAAACGTTACAGAATATAAGTAGTTTGAACAATGCTCCTATAAAGCAATAACATTAATATGTCTAAAAACGTTTTGAACGTTCCTAACGTTCGTAACATTTAAAAATAACATTTTTACTATTTTGGTTACTTAATGGAAATGTCAGGGAAACGTTCTTACAACCCAAATTGTTCGCTGGGTATCAATAATGGCCTTATTTGTTTCTTTTTTTACTTCTCCTGCAGAATTTTAGGAGGAACGTCTAAGATGAAGTTGACTCCTAAATGAAACATACATTAAAACTCCATTAAAGTCTCTTGAGTTATGAAGGGGCAATAAAATGTTCGCCCGCATGGAAGCCCACCTGCTCCATTCACTCTTATACAAGTAGCTCAGAGTAGTTCATTCTTTATTTGTTAGTTCTGCCATTTGGTATTCCATTCAAATGGAGAGCTGTCAGAGATGTTATGTTTAAAACACCGACCGTCAATCAAAGCCACTCAGCACAGCGACACAAATGATGTACAGTAAATTGCTAACAGCGCCGAAACGAGAACATTTCATTTTATCCAAAGGGTCTTGCCTGAATCGGCGTTGTCATAACAAGCGCCCGTTGCCATGAAGTGCTGTTTTGTGGAGATTTAATTTGGTCAATGTGCAAGTCGCAAGGACTCCTTGCGGTTTATCAGGCATGTTTTGCGCATTAGTTTTGTTTGTCTTCCAGGCCTGTATGCTGGCTCCAGCACGACACACAATGGAGCCCAGCTTGAGTTGCTGTCTCCTGGACCTGACCTGCCCCCAAGACAGCCCCGCCTGGACCGAGACATCGGCAGCCCCCACCATCTCTCCCCGCTGTCTGGCCTGGAGGGCACCCGGGATGGGTGAGTACCAACCCACTGATCAACACAATGGATAGATATACAGAGATCTGCTGTTAGGCAAATTGACATATATTCAGTGTAGGTGCACCTTTCTTTAGTTGTTCATAAGGCCAGACCCAAGATGCATTGCAACACAAATCCCATGATGCATTGCGACACAAAGTCAAAGGTTGTTGATTATAAACATACATCATATCCCTTGTATGGGCTCTGTGATTGGTCCATCCTGCCCAGTACTAAGAAATGTAACCAGTACCATGTGACGACATCCTCTGTGTGTGACTTCAGCAGTATTCTGGACAATTATTTACAGAATAATGATTTTGATATGAAAATACACAATGAGGAACAGGAATAGAGGAATGACCATGACGCAGTAGCAAACAGTAAGTGGCGTTTAGTATATACATGACAAAGGGACTGAATTATTATTAAGACACGTTAAACCTGACTAGTAAAGGGGGTTTGTGGGCTGCCAAGCCTTTATGAAAACTGGCCTAAGCTGGTTAGCTTGCGTAAACTGGTCTCCAAGCCTGACCAGCTAAAACATGTCCCGAAACAAGCAAACAAGCTTAGATTATTTAAGCTTAGATTATTCAAGTTTCCTTGAATTTCAACCGTTCTTGCACGCTTATTTCTGTTCCTTTCTGCAGATGTTTATTATTAAAGTATCATTGCTTTGGAGTAGCTAGTTAAATAGTTAAAACATCACACCTCTGGGATTTTTTAAACTGTTGCGAAGAGGCGAGCTCTTGCTCATAACAGGAGAGTTTCTTTGGTTATGCTTGTCGTCTAATGTGTTTTTTACTCCGCGTAAGAACCGTATTGATTTAAGAGCCTGGATTTATTTGCTATCCAAAGCACCGCCGGCAGATTTCTTCCTTGTCCATACAGAGCGTTTGTTTTCATTGTAACACGCTCTCAAAGCACACACCCTATAACACACACCACTCGTGTCCTCGATGCACACGGCTGCACTCTTCCCTTGCTCGGTGTGTATTTGTCCAGCAAATCTACATTCAACTAATGTCACCTTAGCACAACAGAAACCATCCCGCATCAACTCCGTGCTCTTGGCTTCAGTTCGGAGGTGTCGCTGGTGTGTAATTAAGGTGGGACCGCATTCCCAAAAACAGATTCCCGAACACACCTCTGTTCCTCTCTGTTCTCAAGCTGTTTAGTGTTCTGGAACGTTTAGAGGAGGGATACAATATAATATGTCCCTTACAGCTCAGTGGACCGAGGCATGTTTCCCATTAAAAACCCCTGATTTCCCCCTGGAACGGCCAAGTTGAGCTGCAAATCCAATGTGTCATCAAGAGTCGTTATGTGTGTAGCGACAAACAGAGAGGCTGGAAATGAGAGAGAGAGGAAAGTGAGAAATACATCTGTTCTTTTTAAACATTAGTGGAAACAGATTTGAAAGGGGATTATCTGTTTTTAATCATAGTTAAATGAAGGCAAAGGTGCCGTGTTAATTAAATTAAGTAACTCACAATCCACATCTGAGAACAGAAAATTCACCCTAGACATGAGCATGTAAACAATAAGACTGTTGTGATAACAAACACACAGCAGTATTTCGGTTTTGGAGTTCCTAATGCAGTTTCCGTTCACACACAATTGAGAGTGACAACCGCATTCTGTATGCGTACGTGACTGACTGACTTCAGTTTCCAGGACTCATCTGCATGTCATAAAGTGTGACAGTCTAGCTAACAATTTAGGGTTGTAAGATCATTTCCCTAACGTTTCCATTGAAACACTAAAAACATTATTTTCAATGTTAAAGGAACATTCAAAACATCCAACATGGTTATGAGAACGCTATTCAAACATTTTTATATGTTCCATTAACAAATTACGAATAATGTTTTTGATATATCATATATAGCATTAATAAAGTTCTACTAACGTTATTGCACGGACGTCTTTGTTAACTGTGATAGAACTTTTAGACAATATTAGCCAACGTTCGGAGGATGTTTCCTGCTAGCTGAGAGACTGCACACACTCTCGTACATGTTGTGTTTTTTCCCTGTAAAGTTTCTGTGTTATCGAAGTTGCTGTCATTGATATGTCATTGTCACTATCTACAGGTGTTAATCACAGCTTTTGTGAGATTAGAAAAGGGGTTTGACATCAATTATTTATTCAGAAAGACAGTATTGATGACTAAGATATTTAAAAGTCATCAGTTTGTGAATACAATTGTCAATTTCAAATACAGAACACAGTCATTTCTGTCTTTCTTTCTTTGAATTTAAGTGACGGTTTTGTAAGTGCAAGCTCATTGGATATGTCAATTTCTAGCAAAAACACCCCAACGCCCACAAAATGTGCCTCGACAGCAGTGAGTTGTCATGCTCTTTTGGTCTTTTAAAACTCTTGAGCTGTTTTTCCAGGTCGCAGAAAAAACTCGCAGAAAATTAGCGAGCCATTTTAGAGCTCCACAAACAATTACTGCTACTTGGAGAGGAATGAGAGCTGAAGGAAGTCGGCTCAGGGGATTCTCGTGTAACAATATACGCGGTTGCATTCAAGGTCGCGATGACATATTCGAGCGTCGAGAGCTCGCCGTTTCACTGACACTGAATGTCAAAGTCTAAAACGTCAGATTATACACGCCCTTCACGAAAAGCTCGGGATGAAGCTGGACATTTACTGTTTGGAGAAAATGAGCATGTCTGGAGCTTAAATTGCAAAAGCGTATCCAATAAGTGTCTCCATGTTCGTTTCCAAACCAAGCCAACGTTAGCTGCTGCAGAGCTTCCTGATAGTGCCGCGTTGACAACCCAGCATTCCGAACGTTGCCGCCGCCTTGTTTGCGGAAGTTATTAGGCACGGGGTTCCCGATCAACAAACGTATACACGCATACAGTCAACTTTATTCCGTCCGTCTAACGCGCTGCCTTTGCCAGGACCTACAACAAACCAGGTATGAAACGTCTACTTACATTTGCCCAAAGACGGAGCATTTTGATTTACATGTTTAAAGTCATGAGTATACACGCGGCTGCCAAAGTCAACAGCAGCTGCCGCACTTGTTTTTCCCAAACGGTTTAGCAGGACGTTAAACATTTTGACAAAATTATCTAGCTTGCTCGACTCCGCCGCTGCAGCCTCTGACCTCATTGCTAAATGTGTTTACCCTGGCTGAAATGGCCCATTTAGACTCTTTTTACTTTGAAATACTAGTGTCATTTTCTCAAGCTAATATTAAAAAATATGCCAGTGAAAATACATCTCGCAGTCTCCGTCGTGTGGACGGTGTGTGCAGGTTGAGGTGGAGGGAGGCAGAAGGGCACGGCTTGTGTTCGGAGGGGCGACTGTGGGACGCGCTGACCGGCCTGGAGGCCTGTAGAGGCCTGATGGGTGGCACTGCCACTCTTCAGCTCCTTCATTTGCATGTTTTGTACGTGACAGTTCTACGATAAAACTATAAATAGCTGATCCTGGTGTTTCCTAATAGTCATGAAAAACAGATTTGTTTAGCGAGGGCCCGGCTGGTCAGTGTTTTCTAAAAGTTCTTTCAACGTTATCAAAAAGGTTCTGGTAACTTTTGTAGAACTTTTGTAACGTTACATATGATACAGCAAAAATATTGTTCGTCATATGTTAAAAATATTGTTCAAACTTCTAAAAAGTCTGAATACTGTTCAAACTTTTGAAATGTTCTTACAGCTTAGAATTGTTAGCTGGGGTATCACCTAATTGTTGTATTTTTTATTTTCTTCCTGTTGTTGTATATCCGGAAGTGTTCAAAGGATTTATTTTGTGCAGGATCCGATTTTATAGTTTCCTTTTATATTATTACTTGTATTCAAAGATTTATTTTATGAAGAACCAATTCAGATTCGGTTTATTGGTGGGGAATGTGTTGCTCTTATAAAATGTAGTTGTAAAATCAAACCAGTTTGTTTGAACTACAAGCCTTGATCTAAACGGTAGCTATGCTAACGCATCTACTCGCATCTTAAGCTAATTTCCCTGCCTGGCTGCATGTTGAGCTTTTGAGAACTTTAGCTTTCGACTGTTTAGAAACCAGCTTGTGGCTGAGATCAGTTCGGGCCTGATCCCTCAAGACTTGCTTTAGTTTACTAACCAGAACCAGAATTGTTCCCACCGACCCGTGCCAAGCCAGTGGCCTCTACATCCTCAATCAAAGGAGCTTACCGTGAGGCGATGGGGATATCCATGCTCGCTCGTACACGCCGTGACCCGGCGCAGCACAAGCTGACAGGTGAGAAGAGACGAACTGGAGCAAGAACGCACATCCTCATGAATCATCATTCAGAAGCATATGGAGGAAAAAGCCCATCTTGATCTGTTTTGTCTCTGTGTGTGAGTGTAAGGATTGCCTCACCTCTCTTTTCTCCAAATCTGTCGCACGATTTGTAAGGTCCACGACCCCTCTAACAGGAATTAAACTAGAGAGGGACTTCACAGGCTTCACGAAGGGAAGAGGTTTCTATGAAAACCCGAACGACACACAACCTGCGTTTAATAACAATATTCCTTCATCGTCAGGTGCAGATCAGGTCTAGACTCCAAACAATTTGTGATTTATTTGTTCTTCAGATCTTTTTGTTGTTCCGCTTGGAACGCTGGTCTTTTGGTTGTTTTGTTTGTTACTTTCTGAGACAGATTTCAATACGTCTGTAAAGTCGTTTTTTTACATTGACCACGTCTAGTGAATCATGTCCAGAAAAGTCACGTTCACTGAATCAGGTCTGCTGAGTGGGAACTTACTCACGTCAATTTAGCAAAGCTCCGAGATATTCCCAGACATTCCCGTGGAGTCACATGCACTGAATCACACCCAGAACCGGCTGCAGTGAAGAAAGAACATTTGTAAACAATTTCTTCACCCCGAAAACGATGTCAATCTAAGTCACCATGCATACCAGTTCCTGTAAAGTTATCTCATCGCTTTTTCTGTAAAGTGAACCGAGGTTTCCTAAACCATCGGCAGTGGCTGTACATTTCAGCAGAGTTCTGAATGGAATAACAAACGTCATTTCATGGCAATCACAACATTGAGGGGAGAATTGCCTAAGAATATATTGTGCTTGCTAATAGCTTTGTTTATTTGCACGTGCTGTCTGTGTTGTTTCAACACCAGATTGGCTAAAGGACTTATGCAAACCAGGTAACAAATCGGGTATAACGCATAAATATGTGCCTAGTGTACTTTGCAGTGCACGTTTCCTACCCTGCAGGCTGGCTGTGTACAGGCAGCAGGATACTCTGTTCTGGTATATTTTGCAGGGACTGTACAGGATCAGTATCACTCCAGCATTGGAGTTTGCACACCTCATTTGGGTCTTAAATGCTAAACATGTGGAAAATATTCTTGTCTACACTTCCAAAAAATAGAGGTGCTGAAAAGGTTCTGTGCAACAGTGTGTAATAGGGGAACCATTTCTGGTTCAATAATGAACTTTTTAGGCAAAGGGTCTTGAAAACCTTGAAAAAGTCTGTAGAACCTTTTTTCACTACAAAGAACAGTTTGAGCATCAGAAAAGATGTTAATGGTTCTTTATGGAACCATGCAGTCTGATGAAGAACCTTTCAGAAACTTTAATTTTTAAGAGTGTACGCCTTAATTTATGACAAGGTTTTGTTAATGTGTTTAGTGATTTTAGTGATTATACCCATATCAGAGTACCTCAACCTTTCCATCATCACCCAGCTAACAGTTTTAAGAATGTTGTAAGAATGTTTCCCTAACATTTCCATCAAGTTACAAAATCATTAAAAAAGTCAAAGTTCTTAGATATTCAAAACATCCAGTGTTTAAGATGCTGTATTAACGTTATTGCTTGGTTATAAGAAAATTTTTTATTGTTTTTAAATGTTCCACAACAACTTACAAACAGCATTTTTAAAATATGATATATAATGTTAAAGTAACGTTACTGCAACAATGTCTTTGGATAATGTTAAGAAAACTTTTACAGAACGTTCTGAGAACATTCCGCGTTCGCTGGGCAGTTGTCGTCTTCAACACATTATTTCCTGCTATATTTAGATCCAGTGGAGAACTTGAGTGAATTGCTCTTGCAGACAGCTTGCCAAATGTGTTTTCCATCACTTCTGTAGATCATGTGACCGTGAACTTTTGGGCGATCTGTAGGTCAGCAGCCATACAGCCCGACAAAGCGAGAAGCAGGCTTTACAGTCACAAAGACCACTGAGTGTTGTAGCTATAAAGAGGCCTGCGAAGCAGAGACGAGATGACATTGAAGGTAAATACCGATGGAAGAGATGAATCCAGCATATGAAAGATTCCCCTCATTCCTGCAGACTTAGCAAGCTGCAGCTGGCAGTGATTAGAGCGTGATTCACTTTAGCTGTACATAGAGACTGCTTGTAAAAATATGAACAGTATAACTGTTTCCTGAGCCCGTGCTGACAGCAGGTCCCCGGGGAAACACTGCCGCCATGCTCCCCACAGAAACACATGGCCGCGCGTCAGATCACAGCGAGCGACCAGATCGGAAGAGCTTTCCTACATGCGAAACACACAAGCTAGGCCGCTAATGCTAATTCCTAAATGTGTATTTGGTGCAGGCCTTGTGAATGATGTTAGCGTGGTCTTTGAGGACATATGGTCGTCAGAGGAGATCCTGGTGACTCACAGGGTTATATCAGAGCACAGTGAGAGGATCTGTGAAGTTTTATGTTCTTGTGATGAAACTGAGGCCTTGGAATGGGAGTTTGGCTAACGGTGAAATACAACATAATGGTTTAGCAGATGTAACAGACACGGAAGTCCTTATCTGATGCTGGCCCAATGGATGATGGGAAATAACACTCCTCCCACGCAACGCCCGAAGGATAAATATGAAAGAATTATCTGGCGATTGGAACATAAATTCTGAATTAACACTTTGATGGATCGTAACTCGGTGGATGATAATGAAACAGACACTGTTTAAATGAAAGACACTCGCCTGATGATTTCAACAGTTATATTTACGTTCATTCATACCCAGAGCGACTTGAAATAAGAGAACATTTAACATTTTGTCTACAAACTCAACATTAAGCGTAGTTTACAAGTCAGTGTTTACAAGTACAAGGAATAGAGGTGAGGCTAGAGATGATGATCAACAGTTGACAGTTAAGGTTAGTCAATAACATTTTCATCAAATTACCAAAACATTAAAAATGTTGTTTTAAAAGTTATTACTGTTCAAAACGTCCTGTTTTTTAGATGTTGTATTAATGTTGTTGCTTGGTTATAAGAACGTTATTTAAACATTTTTTAATTCTGTAATGTTTTTAAAAAGTCAATACAGGGTTAGTCAATACATGAATATATAGGTTTCTTGAAGGTTCTGTTGGTCTTGGCAGATCAGGTGGAGGCTGGCGGTCCGTTTCACCAAGTAACAATTCAAATGTTTGAAAGTAACACACGAACATTTCGAAAAAACTCACGGGTCCCCCATTTTTTAGAAGTTAATACGAGAGAGCGTGATTGTAAATCGTGTTTATTATTTCTCTCGTTTTAAACTCGGCAAGACTTTCATCCGTTTTCATCCATGTTGAGTTAAATATCCTCCTCATATCGCCGACTAACTACATCATGACAGGCATCTGTTTGTTATACTTCTGTTTAAACAGGCAATTCTTTGAGTTTGTTTTGTTCTCCGTTCATTTCTGAAATTCAGAATATGGCTCTTTGATGTGTACATTGAAGGCAGAGGATCTTGACTGGGGGCAGGAACGACATCACAGGGCCCATGGGTTGGCACACTGCTTCTCGCTGGAACATAGTTTTGCATATTTAAAGACTCAGTTGTGACAGCTGCATCTAATGGCACTAACAAAGCCTTTATTTGTTTCATTGTGTGCAAGCATGAGCAAGCTATCATAACTTCCATAGAGCTATCACGGCGTACAGTAAGTTAGGGGCATGTTATGTATAAGTGCCATCTGGAGTGAAGAATGGGCTTGTACTCGATCAAAACCAGGCTCGCGACTTTCCATTATAACAAGAATTGGAGGAGGATGAAGCATTCTAGAGTAAATAAAAAATAAATGAATAAAATAAATAAATATTGTTTCACTGCGGGCTATGTGACTCCTCTCTGAGGTAATCCTCACGGATCATTCTCTGGGGTTTGGGTAGGATGGGATGAAGTTATAAAACACAGAAATTATATTCTTATAATGATAATGATATATATATGCAATTGTATAGTGGGGGAGAGTGGGGTACGCTGTGCCACTTCGTTTACGCTGTCTTTAAGACAAAAACAAATGGGACAGAAACCAATATTTATAGTATTGTGTTACACAACTACTATTTTCAAAAAAGCTGCTTTGTTTTTTTTATTTATGGCAAATATTTAGCGTGATACTTTCCATGGTTTTATATATTATTAAAGCTGCAGTACATTACTTTTGCCTCTCTTCCACCATTTCTGTTTGAACATAAATTTCAGATTATTTTATGTACTTTTTTATGTAAGTCGAAGTCAAATTAAGCCAAACTGACATTTCCCAGGAATACGGCATTTATTCATTTATTAAATCATTTATTTATATATTGATATATTGATTATATATTGATTTTTTTTGTTTTTGTTACACTGGTTTTAACCCCAAAAAAAGTTATGGATTGCAGCTTTAATTCTACAACATGAAACAATATATATTTTTAGTATATATTTTTAGAGATGGATGAATTTTCTTTGGCAAAACTCTTACTGTTTACTTTTTGTATTAAAAACATTTATCACTTTTTCAATCTCGTAGTCACAGACATTATATGTTCAGCACTTTCTGAATAGTCACATGGCAAAATATGTTCAGCACTTTCTGAATAGTCGCATGGAAATATATGTTCAGCACTTTCTGAATAGGCACATGACAAAATATGTTCAGCACTTTCTGAATAGTCGCATGGCAATATATGTTCAGCACTTTCTGAGTAGGCACATGACAAAATATGTTCAGCACTTTCTGAATAGTCACATGACAAAATATGTTCAGCACTTTCTGAATAGTCACATGACAAAATATGTTCAGCACTTTCTGAATAGTCACATGGCAAAATATGTTCAGCACTTTCTGAATAGTCACATGACAAAATATGTTCAACATTTTCTGAATAGTCACATGACAAAATATGTTCAGCACTTTCTGAATAGTCACATGACAAACTATGTTCAGCACTTTCTGAATAGTCACATGACAAAATATGTTACATGAAAGATCGAGGCAGTGATGCATGTTTTCTCTCTCCTTCAGGTTATCTGGAGCTCTGATGTCTCCAGGAATCAGTCTGCTGAAAGCAGCTACATCTCCTCCACCAACATTAGAGAAGCACCAGAACTCCAACCAGCAACACCACCATACTCACCATAAGCCCTACCCCACCTTCCACAACATGACCTCAAGTGAGGGTGCGAATCCTTTTTGGCAATATCTTACTGACCCACCCAAAAACAGCCCAAGTCTCTGTGATATCTCTAAATTCTCTCAATTTTACTATATTTAGTCAAATTTAGTAAAAAAAAAAGTAACTATAACATTATAAAATTAAAAAATGTCTAAATGACATTTTTATAACCAAGCAATAACGTTAATCTGACATCTAAACAACAGTTTTGAATGTTTCTAGAACTTTCAGAATAACATTTTTAACATCCTCGTTACTTAATAAGAACCATTCTGACGACCTAAAATTGTTAGCTGGGTTGGTCCTCAGATACAGCTCAGGTCCCCGTTTCAGTATAAATCTGAGGTTTCTCAGTCTGCATAAATCTCAAGTGCATTCTCAAGTAAATTTGAGGTATCGTTTGTAAGAAAAATGGTGCGGGACACGTTCTGTGCTGACGTTTAATCGTTTGGGTTAGAGGCTTTTTGGACGCTAAGTATGAGCGATATTAATAGTGATGCTTGCCTGAGCTAACATCACTAATAAAAGTCAAAACTCTAATAGCCCAGAAATAGTATTTCAGCGTAAACAGACACATGGAGATAGACACATGGAGATAGACACATGTCGGAATAAGCCACATCAGAATGAGAACTGGCGTGCTCTCTGCACAACTGTGCGTCAGCCAGAACATGTGGGCTGAAAGCTAAGCCTAGATCCACAAAAGGAAGCTTTATGCTCTAAGGAATACAAAACCACCCTGCCCAACGCAGCTAAACTGTCTGTCAAAAGAACTGTTCTGAGGAAGAAATGCTCTGCTTCCTGTCAGAACACAGATGAACATGTGTGTACCACCTCCATTCCAAGACCTCCATCTGAGGGAGACTACTTGTTGAATACTATTGGAAGCCAGCTCAAAGGAAGGGGAAATTGAATACAAATAGAAATTCTGACAATACAAGCGCTCTGTGGGGTATGGTATTGTTAAACGGATATTTTAAGTATGGCTAAGTCATCAGAATTTTAGATGGTGCGCAGTTATTTAACCCTACAGTAATTCAGTATATTAGGTTTAAAGACGGGATAGGCGATCTTTTCCAGAACCATTTTTTGTTGTGCTGGTTGAAAGTCTTATCACATCCTGATAGCAATCATTAGGTGGTACCATCTTCTGTGGTTGGCACAGTACCATAAAATGGTACGTTCGGTCCGGATGCAATGAAAGGATGTCCTACTGGCCCGTCAAACGATATATTTGCATCACCTTCGTGTGTTTTGGAGGAGGCGTGGCTTTGAAAAGTGTTCTGAACGGCGCTAGCTTGCTATTGCTAGCCTCTCCAAAATTGCCTACCCTACTTTTAAACATGGAAATGATGTCATGATTCATCTAAGCTTTTCATCTTGTTTGGATGTGGGTGTGTGTGTGTACAGATTACCGTGGCAACTTCCAGAGTTGTTTCCATTTTGGCGACAACTACAGAATGGAACAGTCCATCGGCGGCGGTCATTTACCTGCAGATTCACACAATTATAACACCAATCCACACAATGGCTTTCACATGAGCTGTTCCACCAGCACCTCTTCTACAGGTATTCGTTTGGAAAGTATTTGATTGGTGATCATTATAGTCATTTGTGTATTAGAGCATCATGGCTTTATTTCTGAACACCAGTTGAACATAATCACCAGCAGGGCGACTCACCTAGCCAGTAGTCACTAGCATAGCCAACATGACCTAACCGTTTGTCTTAAAAGCTGCAATCTGTAACTTTTTGGGGTTTAAAATGGACAAGTTAAATTAGTGAGTGAGTACGTGGTATATTCGTGTTTAACCCTCAATTCCCAACAGTAAGTTTATAATATGTCATTTGACTGTCGGGTCAGATTTGGTGGGAAATGTCAGTTTGACTTCAACATATATAATGAAAAGTACGTAAAGGAACCTGCAGTTTTATGTTTCAAACAGAGATGGCGGTAGAAAGTTACGGATTACAGCGTAAACAAACAAGCGTGTGCAGTTGATTTGTTCTTGTGTTTTCACGCAAAGGTTTCAGTCTGGTGCCGGACATCATTGGGTCGGGTTGCCAGTTTTCGCCCAGCACAGAGGAGAGCGTTTTCTTCCAGGTGGGCGGCTTCGACCGCGGCCTGAGTCAGGCGTCGTCGGTGTACACAGAGACATAAAACCAGGCGATCAACACAATTCTCCCCTTTTCTCCTTTTGTTGTGTCAGTCTGTCAGCGTTTCGATGCTTCTCGTAGTTTCGATGGTTTCTTTTTAATCCTTGAAGTACATCATGTATTGTTGAATCACCTCGCTGGACTGAAGTATTATTCGTTCTCTTGACTCCCCTGAAAGCTGCTATTACACTACAACGAAGGTTAAATAATGAGGGTCTTTGTTTTGGAACATGTTGAAGTTATGAAATTGTGTTTTTTCACAGTGTTTTGAAATATATGTTCAAAGTCCACAGCCTCATGAGACGCTCCCCTCTTGCCGTCACCACGGCATCGCTGTTCTTAAGAAACCCAACTGGTCAGCGCTGATCCAATTGGGACTTTGGCACTGTTTGATAGGAACTTCAGAACCACCAGGACTGATCACTGATGAGATCCATATTGCCTCTCAGAACTGCGTCTCTGCTCCGTGATTTGTTGGCTGTTGGGTTGGAAACAATTATTTGGTGTTGCTGTGTTTTGTCAGTGAATGTTTGTATTGCTTTTGTTATTTGGTTGTCATCATCCCAAGTAAACAGAGTCTTTATTTTGTAACAATTGACGGCTTTAGTATCTACCAAACTTTCAACGTATGTATAAAATGTACAGTTTGTTTAATATTAATGATGTCATTCTCTCAGTCTCCGATAATAAATGGCTCTTGAATATCGCCGTGTAATGACGATCTTTGTT
>JAZGTI010012868.1:0-15342 GCA_036877585.1 Botia kubotai
TGCTTAAGAAAAGGGAGAGTGAAAGTGACAAAGCTAGACTGCTATCAGTATCTGCGTTTACATGCACACTTGTTTCAATCGGATTGAAATCAATCCGATTGAAATCAATCCGATTGATGAATTAGAGTGCAGTGTTTACATGAATGCTGAATAATGTAATCGGGTTGATGTGCACGTTTACATTACACGCTTGGAATCGGATTTGATCTTTTGACAAGCGCACAATACACATACAATTCTAGTCCTATTACGATCAGGTTATTGGGGTCCATGTAAACGCAGCTTCTGTATTGATACTTTGGGAAATGAGTATTGGAAAGGAGTATTGGTTTCATATTTCAGTATCGATATTTATCGAAATATTGATATTTTTGACAACACTAGTGTATAGTATGTCTATTCTCCAGTATGCAAACTGTCTGCTGACTAAACATGGAGTCTTGTGACGACAATGCGAATGTAGATGTAACATCCACCAGACAGATCAAATAGTGTTCAGTTCAAATTGTTCTAGTTCATTTATCCCATGAAAAACTTAAAAAAAGGGGATGATGTTTTGTTGTGGAATGTGATATTCTGCCGTATGTTGTACGTTTTAGGCATGTGAAGAATGTTACACACAGTTCAAACTATGTGCAGTAAAAGTTGTAGTCTTGTAGTATTGTTCTGATGTATATATATTTTTTTTTTTACAGGTGGACGTGGTGGATTTGGGGACAAGCCAGAAGGAAAGAAAGTAGAGTCTGATAACTAAATCTGTTGTTGAATGTACTTTTTCATTGTTTAAGTCTATTTTATCAGAGCATTTCTAGGACATTCCAGAAAGCATCAGTAATGGATAACTGTACAGTAATCTCAACCCCCTTGCTACTCATAAAAAGTTCTGAGAAGTTCTGTCTGCTCTGTTTAACGTATCGTTTGGACTTTAAATGTGAAATTTGTAATTATGCTGTGCTGGTTTAGGTACATGTTGTACATGAGACCGTTTCTTTCCTGTGTTTCTATTTTTTTTTTTAACTTTGGCAGGTTTAATGTGCATTACCATGTGCAAAGCATATTGTAACAGTGTCTCCAAATATTTAGATTAGAAATGACAAATTAAGTGGGTGTAATGACAACAGGTGCAAGAAGTGTTTCTAATCTGAAGTTGTAAGTAAGTTTGCCATGTGGCTAGTTAACTTTTATCCAAGTCTGGTTTGTCATGAAATGTAAAGAACTTGCCATTTTGATTAAACACCATTTTTAAACCGTATTGTCACTTCAACATTTAGTAGTGTTTTAGTGGGGTTACGTTTTTTTTTAAAGGTAATGTACAATGTAGGTAATTCCTGCAATCAGATCACTGTTTATTTGTTACAGAAGTGTGCTTTCAAAGTTGTCATTCATTTGACAAGCAATACTTTCAGATTCTGAACCGAGTATGTATCTGCTTTCCTGCTCTTGATTTAACACTCCCAGGTGTTTTCAGCTGGAGTGTAACAGTTGACCTATAAATAAGCACCTGGACTTGCTGAACGTCTGAAATTGCCACCTTATTATACATTTACGTACACCATAGTTGCTGTATCTAACAGCAAATATCTAATGTAAGCATTGCCCATCCTTTTCACCTTATGTTGATTGTCTGTACAACTTTAAAATGCCTTAAACCTTAATTTCTTAAACATCAGATCACCTTTCAGACAAGGGCTCTTAAAACGTACTGCAAATGTTCACTCTGAATACAGATGTGGTTGTAAATTGAAATTGGTATGTTAAATTGTTCAAATCAATTTAAAAAAAAATCCTAGTTGTTAGGATGTAAATAACTTCCCAGTAAAAGTGACTTCTTTTTTTCCCCATACTTTTGTCTGGTCATATGACTGATCATAAAAGTTGTACCATAAAATGTTAGTGTGGTAGATTTGGTATTTAGAACGCGTGCAGGTTTGTTCCAGAGGCTGTCAAATGGAAATCCAGCAATCTCTCCAGAAAAATCTATGTACAGTAATCATTTTCTTAATGATAAATAGCCATTTTTTTCATAACGCATGTAAAAGTCATAACTGGTAAAAATGCCAGAACCCTGCACATACTATTGGAACGTGCTTTTGATGTACATCTAATATGTTACATTTAACCACCATAGTAAATGTAACTAGATGTATAGGGCATAGATGAGAAAATAGTGAGCTGTTTTGCATATCTTTTATGATCTTCGTTTACATGACTATGACTCGCTGGTACTAAAACTGTTTAGTACTGGCTTTCTGGAATACTTAATTCTGGTCTGTAACAACATTACAAGGTCATTTGGTCCCCAGTAATGACTGCTAAAACTAAAAACCAAATGCTCATCCAGTACACCGTCATCGTAACTGGTACTGCTTGTTTAGCCCTTTTATCTATGAGTTTTGGTTTCAGTGGCTTCCAGCTCCCGGTATGAGTAACTGCGAGACTCAACAATTTAAGTATTTTAAATAAGAACAGAATCATACACTTTTTACTGTACAGTAAATAGTTGCATACAGTGTGTTATTTTGTGATCTTGATGTTGCATGTATATTCTCTATATTGAAAGTTGGTTTAGCATATTCCATATACTATATTGTTAAAAGAATATATTAAAGGCATTTTTTTCCGGAAACATTTTATGCTCGTTAAAAGTCTTTTCACACCCTTAAATGTATCTTCTGTGGATAGCACAGGCCTATAAATAGTTCGTCCAATCATTGCATTCGATCCAAATGTACAACTTGACTGTCAAACTACATATGGTTCATGTGTTTTGGAGGAGGTGTGTCTTTGGAGTGCCCTCTGGAGGGAATGTGGGATCTTGTGCTTTCAAAGCTGGCTTGCTGTTTGTGATGGAGGTTTGGGAGTTATTAAGATTCTGCAGTAAGCGTCATGCTGCCAAAAAGAAAATAAGACTAATGTGCTAGTAAACTTGCCATTGTTCTCTGGTGGTTGTCCTAGGTTAAAATATGAAAAGCAAAAAAAAGGAAGCTCCAACTCGCAATAATATTTAACTGACTTTCACTGAATCAGATAACAAATATAAGTAAAATTAATGCATGCTTGTGATATTTTTTATATGATTACAAAAATGCAAAATTTCTGATTTTACATCCATGTATGGAAATTCCTATTGCCTGAAAGAAATTTATCACATACATGATCGGTATTTGGCAAAAATGCAAACAATATACTTTGTATAATAAAGCAGGCTGTTATAAAAGAAGCTAGCCTTCTGTAAACTGAACTAGTTTGTTGTTTCCTTTCTCAGAATGTTTAAAATATGTATTCTACATTTAACTGAATAGTGTAATTGCAATCATATATTTTTTACACTAAACATTTAACGTTAAAAGATAACGTTTATTTTATAACGTTATCTTAAAAGGTCTGCTTCTGTTTGGGGGGGAGATTGAGGGGTGTTGTGCTGGTGACCAGGTGGTTTGCTCCTGCACAAGCTGAGCAAGTGCCATTGGTGAATATAGGAACACTAATGGATAGTTTTCTGCAGATGTATAAGAAAACACAAGATTGTACTGTCCGCGGAACGCCAGATGGTGGCAAACTTCTCAAAGAAGATTGGAATAGTCATTCTATATTCCAGTAGAAATTATTACCAGTGAACATATGAACAGCATTTTGCATTATACTGTTTCTAAATCATTAAATATGTTTTGAATTCCTGCTGCGCCTGGGGAGCAATCAGGAGGTCACTGGAATAATTCCAGCAACCTTATGATTGCAAGCCTGACTCACTAACCAGTAGGTCACAACCATTTTGTATGATGGTTTTGGTAAGGTTTACAAATACAGCATACACCATTTCTCAAAATTCGCTTTTAATTATTCGCTTTTTAACACTTTTCTGAGCCATTTTTGCAAAGACCTTTAACCTACTGGTATCAAGGTGAATATTAGTGGATTTATGAAGTCACACAGGTGCACAGTAACCACAGGTATAGTTCAGCACGCTATGTCCCACTAATGTTTGACCATTAGAATGTGTCCAATACTTCCTTCGTTTTGAATTATTGGTATTGTTTTATTAATTAAAACCTATTTATGTATATAAACCTATCATTTAATAAATATGTATTTTTTGGGTGAAATGTTTTACTTAAAAATGTGCTGGTGTTAAACAATGCCACCTGATATTTGATATTTTTTGCACAACCATACCATGTATTCTGGATGTTTGATATTTTGTAATCGTATGTGCAATAATAGTAATATATTTTAGATGTGACTTAGGGGATAGTTCACCCAGGAATAAAAATTCTTTAAATAAAAAATAATAATTCTTACTCTCGTGTCATTCCAAGCTTTTTTTTCCAAGGAAGATATTTTCAAACCAAACAGTGGCACACATTGGCTTCCATTGTATAGACACAAAACCTTATTTATCAAAATATTTTTGTGTTTCACAAAAGAAAAAAATGTTTTATGTGAGAGTGAGTAAATGATGGAAATTATTTTTGTGTATATTATTCCTTTAAGTGCTTAGGTGTCCAAATAGCATGAAGACATCAAGATGAAAAACAGACTGATGGCTGTTGCAGAAGAATAAAGACTCAATGTGAAGAATTTGCTCCTTTTTTCAAATAACACTCTTCATTTAATCTTAATTAACAGTTGGTGATTACAGTTAGTATAAAAGCTTTGAAACTGGGGTTTTGTTGAGAAGCAGAACCAAACACATCTTTCTTTTTTCACAGAAAAGTCACAGGAAAAGTCAATTTCTATCTACAAATTTCTAAAGCAAGCAAATTTGCATCTAGATGTCAACTAGTTTTTGTATTTTTTGTTAAAATTGAGTATTTTTTTTGCTTAGACAATAATATCAGTGTGTTTGTACAATCATTTAAATGTATTCATCTCTGATGGATTAATACATCATACAAATGGAAATCCATCAATTAAAAACAATAATAATTCTTATCCAGTAGTCATTAATGACTCATTACAATATGTTACTTTTTTGATATTTTGTATATATGGTAACCTTTGTTTATATATATATATATATATTTATTTATTTTTCTTAATTTTTAAAAGGAACAACAAATCATACACAATTTGTCAAAGTATGTACAGTAAAATATTTAGTATTTCTCTTAGTGGAACATGAAAGCAAAATGCTAAATGAAGTTTATTCTGCATATTGTAAGAAATGATTTTCCATATTGTAATATATTTTACTACATTATTTTAAGATTATATGAAGCCATTGCTCATTGCTTTTGACTGACAAAAGATTGAATTCTGTTGTTGATGCAATGTTGCAAATTGCTTTTTAAAGCTTCTGCTAAAATGAATATGTAAAAATATAGAAAGGATATAAATGTGGAAAAACATTGATGTTTTAAAAAGAATGTTTATTTACAAATACTAATCAATTTCAGCTTCGTTTGTAATTCCAGTTCTTTTCACACCATCATATCATGTATACTGGATTACAAACTTTTGTGTATTCCGTAACCATTTAACAAGCAATTAAATATTCTAAGCCCTGCTTCACCCCCAATCCAAGGAGGGATTTTATATATTAATTCATCATTTACATGTACCAGCAGTTTGTTGTTTCACAGTTTTAAAATCAACCCTCTACAACCTCAAGTCTATGAGGAAATCAAAATATTTTATACAGTTCATATGACAGGTATTGACAATTTGTGAAGCAGAAAATACTAAATGATTTATTTAAGACCTTGAAGAGCTATTATCATTTAAATGCAAATTATGCAGTGCCTGTAATTTGGGATCTGTACATCATTGCAGAGCTAGTGGTTTGTTTTGCACTTTAAAAAACATGAATGCACTTTAATGACTGAATGCACTTTAAAAACATGCTTAGGTAACATTCATCCACATAGGGGCAGACTGAAACTGAAAACTAGTGTGGTAAAGACTATGTTTTTCCTCCTAACTGGTACAATCGCATACTTCTGACATTGTTTTTTCTTTGACAGTTTTACCATACTGTTTTTGGTTTTGTAGCCTTAAAGGCAGGGCAGCTGATTTTTTAAAATCTTTTCTGAGATGCTGGTTGAAAGTCTTCGCATCCTGATAGCAATCACAACATATTTAGACCAAAGTAAGTGGTCTAAATATGTTTATATAATATATATATTCTGTGGAAGGCGCAGGACCATAAAAATGTTTTTCAGTCGTTGCATTTGGTCTGAATGCAACTTGCATGTCAAACTATATATGGCGTTTTGGAGGAGGCATGGCTTTTAAAGGCATACTGAAGGGAGGGTGGGGTCTTGTGTTTTTAAAGCTAGCCTTCCCGATATCGCCTACCCAACCTTGAAAAAGTCTTCATGTTTTCAAAATGTTGTAGTGTGTTTGGGTCTCAAACATGAAATGGGCAAAAACATGTAGTCACATTGAACTACTTCCTTAAAAAAAAGTTTTACATAGTTACCCCCATGTTTCAAGAATAGTCCATTAAAGTCCATTAATCGTATTTTGCGAACTAAAAGCTCCTTCATTTTGTTTACATAAGTTAAGATAAAATATTGTATAGAAATCTCTTCAAAAAAGGAGTAAGTTGTATTTGATAAGCCTTAAAGTTTTTTGGATTTTGTTTCCTTCTAATCTTCATGCTCCCTTAAAAAAGTTTTGGGCTATAACATTATAAGAACTCTATAAGATTTCCATTTTCTGTGAGCAAACTAAGTCACTATTGACCAATTTCCACATGTTTATTAGATCTGTTGGGAGCAATTTATGTACCACTATCATGCCTTTAAAAAAGCATGGCTCCCTATTCAATTTACTGGTTTTATTCTTTACAAGCCCAAACGTTTTGAAAGCATTGTGTTTAATTGGAGTTACTTGAAGTACTTCTAGACACATGCCAAGAAACACATCATCAATGGGATAGAGTTCCAGAGTTTCACATGCTCCATAGAGTTTACGTGCAAGAGGACCATTCATCAGGAAACCACCCCCACCAGCATACGGTGGGTAGTGGGTCTTATTATACAAGGCTTGTGGGATGTAGTACTTGTTCTCCTTTTTGCGAATAGGCTTAGCTTTGAAGAGAACATCACCAACAAAGAGGTTTTTCAAGTCTCCACTTGCCTCCAGATACTCCAAGATGTTGGGAACACTGACAAACACGTCATCATCACCTTTGAAGATGTAGCGGGTGTTTCTGCAGTAGGTAGAGAACCATTTCAAGAAGTGGATCTCCTTTAGGGTGAGGTTGAAGAAGCTATCCATGAAGCCCCATTGTAGAATGTCTCCATAAATGTAGTCCTCATATTCCAAAAGTTTTTGATGATTGGCCTTCTCCTCCTCATTTGAAGACGTCCCAAGAAGGAAAATGGTCTTGATTTTTTTTCCATTGATCACTTGTTCTTTGCCCCAAGTTTGCCGTATCACCTCTCTCCGTTTATACTGTGTTATGACTGACTTGATGACCATCAACAAGTGCACATCCCCAGCACACTTCTCTGGGTGATTCATATCGATAGGAAAGTATCGACAATGCCTGTAGAGCAAAAATTGCTTGAAATTGGATTCAAGTCCTGTGAACCACTCAAAGGATGAGAAATTAAGGTTGGCACTGCAGTTGGAGCTGGTGATATCCCAGGTTGTGTGCCCTTGGTCTTGGGTGATTATGGGAATTTCTGTGGTGGATTCCACTTTTTGCATGGCATTCTTCCAAAAGTTTACAGGAACAGGAAGGTAGCGCTTATTCCCCAGGTTGTTTGCAGCCATGAGCTCCATACGTGTCTGTCTTTCAATTCTCTCTGTCTGCAAGTCCTGCAATGAGCTGATGTTTTCTCTCTGGACAACAGTAAGCATCACTACAGCCAAGAAGATAAGGCTAATAAGGCTAATGCGCTTGTAAACTCGCCACCGTTCTCTGGAGGTCATCCTAGTTTAAACGAGAAAAGCAAGAAATGTAAGCTCCTTCCCACAATGAACAAATTTCAGTTATATCATTAAAAAATGTTCCAGTGCATGATTATGGTTGAGCCAAAGCCATCGTAAGTTACTTCATTCACCTGCAACCTTATTACGCCAGTATTACTGCACCACTGTGTCTGTATGTTGCTGTTTCTGAAGAACTGCATTGATGGTGGAAGAATTGTATTCTTTTATCATTACCGATGTAATTTTGTTACTGTTTGTTTACTTTATAAAACCTTGCCACATATATGAAATAACAGTTTTTAAAAGTAACCGTGATTTATAATGAGTTTACAGCTAAGGGTCCTAGATCTTTTTAAATGGAAGTCAATGGGGTGGTTGTTAGGGTACTGTGAAATGTCACACGTCATTTGTTGCTGCTTACTAAGCTAAGCAATATGAGTTCACCTCCAAGTCTCTATGACATTCTGATGCAGTGCTATGACATCACAAGGATCTGCCCAATGTTGGGTCTATGGGATTGATTTTCAATGGCAGTTTATAGGGTGGTTGCTAGGGTACTGTAACTGCTTGCCAGGGCGTGGCTATAAAGTTGTGATGTCACCATTTGTTGCCGCTTGCTAAGCTGAGCGATATGAGCCCACCCCCAAGTCTCTATTACATTCTGATGCGGAGCTATAACTTCAAATTTCAGCACAATGTTAAGTCTATGACATTTTTCGTCCACGTGTTTCGACAATTTTTGTTTGAGTAATAATAAAAATATAATTTAAATAAATTTTGCTCGTGATATGAATGCATTTTTTCAGCAAGTCTGGTTGTTGGAAAGCGCATTATCTCATATATGATCAGTATTTTGCAGAAATGGAAAAAACAAAATAAAACGTAAACCAGAAGCTGTAAACTGAGTCGTTTGTTGCTACTATAAACTTAATATGATAACTGAATGGTAATTAATGTGACTATAAATGAAAAATATGACTATGACAAAAAACAGCGTAATATTTAGTAAAATATATAAAGTCAATTTGAAAATATAAGTCTACATATTACTGTAAAAACAGTGCACCACAGCATTCAATTTGTTAAAATTCTTTATTCAACGTATATATAACATCACTTCATGTTTCGAGTTAAAGCCGATTATTCAAAAGTTAATTTTTTTATTATGAAATGAATAAATATATATATATGTTTTTCCTGTAATATCGTTTGTAAACATCTCTTTGAATGCATCTAATATAAACACTAATTATGTTTCAGAAAATCACCCCTAAATAAACACTCGAAAGACATTGAGCAATACTCACATCTTGAGACCACGTCTTGCCGCGTTTAATTTATTATAAGTTATGTTGATAAAGTCTGCTTTTCTCCAAACGGATTGTTTATCTCTTCAGATTCAGATCACAATAAAAACATGTGAAGAAACCTGATAAAAGCCGACAGTATGCGACAGTATGAGTTTTATGCGAGGACCTGAACGATTTACATCCCTCTGCTGCGCAAGGATTTAAAAACCTGTATGACCCACATGTAAATAAGAGAACAGATGACTCCGCCCACCACACGCACGTTCTCACATCCAGCAGGACCTGCATGTGTGTTTTAGGATTTATGGTGTTTTTTAAATACCATTGTCATACCAGATAGCTATCATTCAGTCTGCCATAACCTCCAGCCATACAAACTCTTTTTATGACTTTGGCTATAGTTAACAACGTGTCATTCTAATCATAAACTACTGTTATATGTGGTTTATCTGCCAAAGTGTAAATAGTGTTTATCTGCACCTTTGATAAGACAATATATCTTATTTATTAGACAATTCATATCTGGCTCAAAGTCTCCAGTATTAACACATTTTTAATATCACTACACTATTAAAGAGGACTCAATTTTCACTCAGAATCAAACTCTGGCCTCTCTAGTAAGTAAAGTTTTAGAGTGTGTGTTTTAGCTTCATAAAATGATTATTCATATGTTAATGATTACTCAGATTTTCAGGTTTATGATTACTTTAAACCTCTTAAGTGAAAAATGTGTAATGTTTAGATATAGTATTGTACATAATATCTTCTCTCTTTAATAAATTCTTGTATATTATGTATTTTTTAGATTTACCCTTTAACTGTAAAATTACTGAATTGTGTGATGCAACTGAGCCAATTTGATTTTAGTTGACTTGAGTATGTGTTTCACAAAGGAAAAAGATAAAAACATTTTTGACTTTTGTGCTAATACAACATAAGATGCTTTCCTCTGTTGTTTCCTGAGTGGTCTCTGGCTGACGTAAACACACACACACACACACTAGGAGCTATATTAGTAACTCTCATAGACACAGATTTTCATGGGCTTGCATTCTAAGAAAATTATATCTATTCCATACTGTATTCCTTATCTTTCCTTCTAAATGTTGATATTGTTAGTTTTACTGTCATCAGGATGCAAAAGTTGTTGGTTAGTTGCATCGTATGTGTGTTTTTTTGTGCTTCCTTGCAACCCTATGAGAACATATCTGTGACAAGTTTTGTGGTTCCCAGCCTACCAGCTGGGTTTTATAAATTGTCATTTCAAAATTTCATTTGAATATCTCCAAGTATCGACAAAAAGTTAAATCTAATTACCCAATATTTGTTTTTATTTTTCACATCAGTAACTTTCACAACATGAAACAATGTGAACTTTTTAAAACCACTTGTTGATCAAATCTTATTGACTAGCACAATTTGTCACACAATGTTACTACTAATATACATTCCAATTAAGTCATTTAAAATGTTCCGTTTTAGTTTGGATTCTTCCTTAGAACAAAGCTGCTTATTGTATGTAAATAATAGACAGCTATGCAACCGATATAAACCATGGTACTGAATAATTGCTATATTTATTTGCTATTATATTTACATGGTAAACCGAGGTGCTTTACAGAACACTACTGTTTTATCATGGCATGTCAATACCAAAAACAAAAGACATGTGGAATCACAAAATATTATAAACTGCACATAAAAGGGCCACGCATACTATAACCAATAATTACCATGTTAATGACCATTAACAGTCTATAGTCACAATATACTGGAGCATACTACTTCAGAACACCACTTAAAATCAGACAACCACAGGTTTGTTTTTTTCTGTGTATTGCATAAAAAATCATGGGCTTCATCCAAGACGAATATAAACTATTGATGATAAACTTCCTAGTTAATCTATTGTAAGAGATATCAGAATATTCCTTATCTAACTTTGAGTGGTAAGCAGCATTAGCAATGGCAAAGCTGAGGGCTCAGATGTTTGGTGCACTAACAGGTCGAGCACAAAACAGCTCAGCTTGAGTCATAAAAACATGTCAAGAGAGCTCATCCCCCACGGACGTCTCACCTCACTAGGAATTCTGTTTCAAAGAGCAAAGCGTTCCACAAGCAGAACAGTTTCCGCTAGAAGGGCACTGCAATAGTTCAACTATCTTGACATCTTCCCTGGTTACCTTACAACCTCTATGCAATATTGCTGTCTGTGAAAACAAGCTCAGCTTTATCGGTTGTTAACAACAAATAACTTGCTCTTCAAAGGTTTCCTTTGGATTTCCTAATTCTCAAAAGGCCACAGATCAGATATGAAGTCTTAATCTATAGTGCACATTTGTGTCAATATTCTGCTGGCAAAGGATGTGTTGTTTTAGGGGATGGGTATTGGATGGAATTGGTATAACACAGAGTATTATGGTCCAAATATGGTCCATGTTCAGGCCAGAGGTGGAGGGGGCAGGAAAAAAAAACCCTTGAACCACAGGATGCACATGGACACACCATGACAGCTAGGATACAGCATGGTATGGAGAGAAAACTAGGGAAAGAGGATTGTGGGACACAGTTGAAGTTAGTGACTGTTAGTGACATGAAGTTCATGACTGTTTTGTTGTGTTTTTCCCATTTTCTAGAGTAGACTATCCAGGAAGCTGGAGAAATAGCGTTATCTTCAGAATTGGCCATTTGTATGTAACCATTGTTAGAGAGTCATGAAAATTGTTAGAGTTTTAAGTAAACAAAAACAATCCCAGAAAATATTGTTGTTGTTATTGTAATGAAGAGGCGGAGGCAGAGGGAGGCGGAGGCGGAGGCAGAGGGATCCATTGACAAACGTAAACAATAAACAGGCGTGGGTCAAACAAGGGATCAGAGCAATATGGGTTAGACAGGAACAGAACAATAAAACAGGCAAGGGTCAGGGCAGGCAGCAAACATTCAAAAACACAGTCCAAAGCAGAGTCAGAAGGCAGGCAGCAAAAAGTAAAAAACGATATACAATCCAGTTGGTAACAGTAAAGCTATCTGGCAATACGCTAAGAAATGCTGCACATGGCAAAACAAGACATTGCACACAGTAATGCACAGATCTGGGCTTTATAGTCTTCATAATTGAGTTCAGGTGGCAAACAGGAAGTAATCAGAACCAGGTACGGGATCATGGGAAATGTAGTTCAAAAGGTATTAATATTCTGGTGAGGGTTTCCGCTGATGATCAGCAGGAGGTGCGGCGGTGACCTCTTCTGTAACAGTTATAACCTAGCCTTATTTTTACATTTTTACAATGTGAGTGTAAGTGGTTGCCACCATATTGCTATTCAGTTTCTAGAGTGTTCTGAGTGGTTACTATGTCGTTGCTACGGAGATAGCCAGTGTGCCTTGTTTTTAGAATGTTACTGTGTGGTTGCTGGGTGTTTTTAAATGACATTGTCATGAGATTATTGCGATCTGAAAATTCTGGCCAGTTGATAATACCCAGAATTTCAAAATCAAGTGTGGGTGGTACATCATTTTCAAATCTTTTGCCCAAACTCTGGAACAGTCTTTCCAGTGTTGTCTGGGAGACAGATAGACTATGTCAGTTTAAATCTTGATGTAAGATTTTCCAGACTAGTTGGTGGAGAGACATGAGGGGACGACTTTATTGACTTTATGGACTTCTTTATTATCTACTTACCTACCTCTATCCTAGTTAAGATTCCATATTTTTGTTCCCTGACTAGTCACAGCAGTTTGATGTTATAGCTGCAATTAGTAACATTATGCTTCTGTCACCATCTCTGTTTGTAACAATCTTCAGTGCTTGACATATTGTAACAATCAGACCCGACAGTTCTTAAAGCAATATATAATCATAAATCAATATTATCAGCTCTCGGTTTATATCCAGTAAAGTTACAAATTGCAGCTTTAACATGCTTTAGCTTTAGCCTGCTGCAATATGGAAAACATGCTTAATCTGGAGAACTGGCACCCCTGGTTGAGCCTGGTTTCTCCCATGGTTTATTTTTCTCCATCTATACATCATTGGAGTTTTGGTTCCTTGTCACTGTCACCCTGTTGGCTTGCTTACTGAGACTGCTGACACTTAACTTAGTTTAGGATTTTGTAAATTGTTAATATTGCTTCTAGCATAATGATCTAATTACAGTCCTAAAGATTGTACTATTTTACTATTTATTTGTCTGCCATTCTCTTTCATTGATTGTAATGTTCAGGTATTTTATGGTATTATTGCAAACCCTTTAAACCCCTGTCTCATAAAATATTATATTTCTCCTATAGATATTAATATATAATATCTATAACTCCATGTAAGCTGGAATGGCATATTTTTCTTAATATCATACCTGTCATTGATCATGTTCATTGACTTCATGTTGCCTAGTCTCAGAAGTAAGTACTGTTTTAGTAGGCAGTCTAAATACATTTCTCTCTCATAGATAAGGTACAAGCCTCTGAATGTAATGATGGGTATTTCCAATGCATGTCCATTTATTTGAATGGTCCAAATGTGTTGTAGTTTTCATCAGTTCAGTCAACTCTTTATTCATAAACCAACTACAAACTTAATTAATTTTATTAATATACACAATGAACAATTAAAATAATTTGCAATAATTCTGTGTATTCTGTTTTCCTTGTTGTACGTTTGACAACGTTTCTTTTTCAGTGTTTGATTTTTTTATTATATGTAAAGCTACTTTGACGCAATGCAACATTTTGAAATTATTTTTTAAATAATGTTCTGAATGGTTGCTAGGGTAGTACACCCTACTACACCTCTTGAAATCATTACCGACTTGATCAGATGGGCAAGTGTGATTATTAGTGATTCAATCCATCTCTTTAAAAGGTTGCTCAACAGTTGTCCAACAATAATTCAACCCCTTTTCATGTGATTTACCATACTAATAGAACAACTGACTCACGTCACTATAATTAGATGTTTGAGACAAGGATGTAACTAGAAACTTGTAATCAAGCTACAAAAGAAAAAAAATACTAAAGACCCCAAAATAGATGAATAACAGACATTTATAAAGCACCAGATTTGAGATTCCAACACTGTTCTGCTCCAGCTGGGACATTTTGTGTGTATTGAGTTGCTTGTGTGTGCAGATGTTCAGTCTGGCTGGGGAAGGACGCGACACACAGCAGGACACGTTCTTATCTGCCATAGCCTGGCATTATAACCTTGAAAAAAGTACAAAACCTAAATGTTATGTAAGAGAATACCAACAAGGCAGAGCAAATTTTTATCAAATTTATTATAGTTATATATAATACAAAAATATTCACATGTCATAACATTATGAAACACAAGGCAAAACCTAAAGGAGCAAGTTTTTACATGTCATGCATAACAAACGTTTGGTAAATATGATCATTAACGTTTAAAATGCTGTGATTTGACGATTAAACATTAGCGGAAACCAACAGCAGTACACAATATTGTAAACAATGAAATGGCAAATTAAATCTTAAAAACAAAACTAAATGCAATCAAATTTACAAACAACAACCTTTATTCTTGTATATTAAAAGAATCCAGTTTTCAAAGAAATATGCTTCCTCTAAGTAATGGAGGTCAAGGTTCAGGAGTAGCAAAGCAGGAGCAGAGTGGTAGATGTTCAGACATTGGTGGGATAATGAAAGTACTTTTTTCATTATTCCAGTCATTATTGCTCAAGCGTGTTGTGTTACAGAGGTGATCTGTGGCAAGGGGTTGAAAGGACCCCAGGAATGACAATCCGGAGCTTTGTTCCACCAGCTTGCGTGTGTCTCTGTTGGCTGTGACTCTGTTGGCCTGGAAAGTGAAGAAAAACATATAGTTAATAAAAACGATAGTTTATAAATGGTTAACCTATTTATGTATAATGGTTAAAGTGGAACTTTGCTCCTTTAGAGTCATGTTAGTTTAGGCTTATCTGTCAGGACTCCGGTTTGATCAATCGGGTTTGTATTGTTTTCTGTCTGAGCTTGCGGTGATTTGACAGCTTGCTGCGTGCTCCGGTGTCTGCGTCACCCCTCCCTCTTGTTATCACTTAACAGCTGTGTCTTGTTAGTGTCATCACTCTCACCTGTGCTCACGCTGATTTGTTTCCCTTTATAGCTCTCCCCGTTGTGTGCAGTCTTCGTCAGA